>JAOQMQ010000195.1:16692756-16713607 GCA_027563845.1 Erythroxylum subrotundum | reverse complement strand
GACAGTAAATGACCCTTCAGGGTTTCAGCTCAAGGCTATGTTTCAGTCCGTTGGGCTCCGGAACTCGGGGTCCAACAGATAAGAAATGCATTTCATGCTCATGCATAATATGTCATACATATACACATGAATAGTAAAATTTTTGCACGTGAAAATAATTGTACATGTATTCATGAATAATTCCGGGTATAATTGGAGTGAGTTGTGATTTCTTGGGAATGTTGTGAGTTTTTTTGAATTTTTTTATATTGGAAATTCTATTGGTTAGTAGAACTTTTATATTTGTGAATTTTGGTGAATTTAGGATTTATTTTCAGAATTTATAGAGTATTATGGAAAATAAGAAAAAAGAAATCAAAAGAAGTTTAGAGATAATTGGATTGTAAAGAGGAGAGCTAAATGGAGTTAGTTTCAAGAGAAACTAAGTTAGAACTTAGGCATTAGGAAAGTGACAAGTGTCACTTAGTTAAGTTACTTTTATAATTTGTTAGAAGTAAGTTTGAGTTATCTGAGAGTTGAAAAGGGGTTAGTGTTATTTCATAAGCTTCCATCTCTTTCGTAGCAACCTTCTTCAAATTTTCTTCAAATACATAGAGTTTTCTATCAAATACCTTCTGAGGGATTTCTTTGCTTTTCCTCATCCCACACCTCTACCACACTGTTAATTGCCTTTTTTTGCTTAAGAAAACTGAAACTGGGCAATTTTTCTCAATGAAATACGTGTTTCTGCATGGAGTTTAGGGTTTGAAGATAGTTGAAGCTTTTGGAGTTTTCAACAAGTAGTGAATAAATTCTTTAGATCTGTGGATTTATAAAATAAATTTGACGAATTCATTGTCAGTGCATGATCATGGCATTTACGTATATATATTATGAATATTGTGTTGATGGATGAAAAATTTGGTTATAGTGTTAATTTAGTACTTGATGGATTGTTAGTGATCAGGTGTTGTGGAAATAATTTTTGGAGTTGAAATAGCAATGAAATGATGTATAGGATTAGTGTAGAAAATTAGATATAAAAAAGTGAAACATGCTTTGTTCTTCACTATGTATGTATGAAAATATATAAGTGTATACGTGAGTTGATGAATTCTTTAGAGATGATCAAGAAAATGATTTTTGAGTTGAAGAATAGTTGTAAAATGATGGTCTGAGATGAGAACGAGTGTTTAAATGGAAGTTGAGAGGAAACATGGAGATTGAGAATGAAAGTTGGAAATGCCGAAAGTTGACAGAGCATGAATAGGTTGAATATGAATTGTTGGCTTTTGATGATTTTTGATTTAAACTTGTATATTTTGGAGTAGTATGAATTTATGGTGAATGAGTTGATTGACATGGAGAAAAACTAGAATTAAAAATTGAAGTGTTGGATTTAAAAAATGGAAGTCATCTGGAAATTTTCTGGGAATGAATAGTAACAGTGTTGAATTTTTGATCTAAAACTTCCGTAAATTTACTGTACCGATCTAGATAGATTTTGATAAAATAGTCTTCATAAAAGTTGTAAATCTTTCTTTTATCTTTCCATTGATATAAAGTTTATAAATTTTTGAGTTCTGGATCAAAAGTTATGGAGATTAGAAGTTGAGATGTCAGTGGAGAAGAAGAAGTTGTTGCACGATGGTGACTTTTGAGGATTGTGAAAATGCGCAGTGATAAATGGGAAAATACACCGTCGTGCTTTTGCATGACAGTGACTTTTGAGGTTCAAAATGGATTAAAGCACGACGGTGACTTTTGAGGATTGTGCACGACGGTGACTTTTGAGGATTGTGAAAATGCACCGTCATGCATAAGCACGACGATGACTTTGGTGATCAATGGGAAAATGCATCGTCGTGCATTTGAGGTTTTCCTTTTTTCTGAACAATCTTGCTTCTTTCGACCATAACTTCTTCTCTAGACCTCTAAATGACTTGATTCTTGAACTATTGGACTCTTAAGATATTGCTCTACATCTCTACCAAAAATCATAGCCATATGAAATTTATTGAGAAAGATTGAGTGAAACACGTGGGACGGGTATGGTGAGTGTGCTCTTAAATAATATGAACTGGTGTTATTCCACTGAACATACTTCAGTGTTTTGATTATATCTGGATCTATAGGATTCTAAATGAGATGATTTTTGATTTGGATTAAACTAGATAAATATGGCTACAAATCATATGAAAAAGTTGAATTGTGATTTAGTCTCTAAGATGTTCAATTTCTAGATGGAAGTTGGGTATAGTCTACTGTTTTGGATAAGAGCAGTCCGAAAATATTTGAGGCATATCTTCCAAAGTACTGAACCAAATTGAGTGATTTTGGTGTCAATAGAAAGTTAAGACATAGAGGAACACTTTTCTAGAAGAGCATTTGACCAAATTACCTCATTTTTACCTTCTGATTGAACGTGAACAGTAGACTCGAATGAGGTGTCTTGGAAAATCTAAAGTGAGTCAATGAAATATGAATTGTGAATTAATGGTTTTAGTGAGGCATAAACCTAAGTATAAATTATAATTAGATGAGTTTTGATATGAGAATAACTTGGTGATGAAATTGATGGAAAGATACCTAGGATTGTCATGAACATGCATTATACATATTTCATTTCATTCATGTGCATTATTAAACACTTATGCTTGTATAAATTGTGATATATGTGTATGTTGTTTGATATAGAGGAGCAACTAGAGCATCAACCTCCAGACGTTGCCGGAACTTTTAGGCATTAGCTTCGAGAGCAACTAGTGAGTAACCTAGACGGTTTCTCTCAATTATTGTTTGCTTAAATTATGATTTGAATGATAAATGAATGTGTTTGATTGTTGATTTCTGAACAAGAGGTCCGATGATTGTGAAATGTGGAATGTATATTAAAGTGCTACTTGAATGTGAATGTGAAGACCTATGTTCTTTATAATGTGATTGAATGTGGTACATGCATTCCATTCATGAATACACAATCAGATAATGGCAGTTGTGACTAGAGTAGCCACCGATCAAAGCTTAAAGCTCAACGAGTGAAAAGAGCCTCGAGCTCAGACAATGATTAAGGGCCTAAGGCCCACTATGTAAAATGAGCCATATATCCTCATCGGATAAGGGACAGTTATTAATGAGCCTGGTATCCAAAATAAATACGAGACAATTCAGGCACTCGGTCATAACAACGTAATAATTAGAAAAGTGTCTCATGAGCATTTCATATGCATTTTGTTAAGTATGTTTGCTGAATTGAAATGCCAAATTTGCCTATGCTTAAGTGAAAATGTGATACTGATGTAAAGTGCAATTTTGTGAAATATTTGTTATGTGAAATAATGTGTTGCATGAATTGAGTGAACCATCGATGATGGTTACCTCATTGAGTTCGCAAAACTCACCAAAATTGCAACGTTGTCTTTTCAGGACCGAGAGACGACTCTAGCTACTGAGAGGCTCTATCGACCGTGTAGATTGTGAATTGACAAGAGAAGTGATGGCTCAAAGGTCGATCAGCTAGAAATTTTTTGGACAGACTAGATAGATTTTGTATATTTTCCTCTTTCACATAGCACTTTTGTACTAGGTCTTAATGATGTACATGTAGTAAAAGTTGAAAGATACTATGTAGACTTTCGGTTATGTGCGATGAAATGAGGGAAAAGTTAGTTTTTAAAATATTGTGATTTTCTTATGATGTTTTACAAGTGAATAATGATACAATGCCATTTGAAGTGAATGTAGTGATCGAACGTAACTCGCCTTTATTGTAGGATATATACCGGAATGACCTTCAGACGTCCCGATGTGTACCCTGCGGTAAGGGGGCACCACATTTGAAGTTTCAAATTAAGATAGCATTACATCGCCCTCGTTAATTTTAACATGCTTATTGGTTACCTTTTTTTTTTCCTTAATGTCATTCTTCACTTTTTTATGAAGAATATGGTGATATAAGAATAGTTTTTTTTCTTCCTTTTTTATAGTTTTGAAAATATAAACACGTCAATCATACCAAACCAAATACCATAACTAGACTTAAAATACCATGAAAACTAACTTACTGTAAATAAATCCATATTATACTAGACACAAAGGTAATTATTTTTACCTAGTACTATGAAAAACACATAAAATAATAACATGTGGCTGTATCCTACTCCAATTCTTGACATATAAGTCAATTTCAACATAATGAAGATTCTAGAGACCATGTATAATGGATGTCTAAACAAATATATAAAAAAGAAAATTATTAATATAAAAACTCCATAGAAAGAGAGGAAGATGGGAGTAATAATTTTTATATACCATGCCTATGGGTGAGTTATTGGTTAGTATGTTGACACAATTACTACCTTCTTGTCTAGATGTCCAAAATGCAATAGGTTGAAGTGATTTCAAAGTTATGTTTCTTTGTTTTAAAGATATATTTAGGAGTTGGTAATGTAAGAAGATGATGATGAATAACAAACTAAAATGAAATAAGTGGGACAAATCGAAGCTTAGACAAGAGTAATTGGTTTCAAGCTTCTCAAGTAAGCTTAATAATTGGTAAATTACTCATTTATTTATTGGAATGATAAATTACAAAGTTTTCCTTTAGACTTTTTCAATAGTAAAAGACTTATATTGAAAGAAATGACTTTTAATAACCACTTTTTGTCGACTACCTAATTGGGTTCTATTGTTATTATTAATACTAATTGATCGAACAACATAATAATTGCCAATGAATATACAATTGAACTAGACCAAAGTAGATGGTTCAATTGAGTTAACTAGAAATCGATTATTTAGTTAGTCTAGTTACTTATAATAACATCTAAATCTCTAAACTAATCGGTTAATATGCAAATTGACTAGTTGGGAGAGTTAGAGCATTAGTATACTTCATCTTCTCCATTGTTTCTTCTTTAAGTCTTAACCTAAAAGTCTTTGAACTCCTTTAAAAACTTGGTTTTTTTTTTGGTGTTTTTCTCTTGTATTTATTCTTAAATTTATTCAAATTTAGCATTCATAATTAAAATTTTGAAAAAAAGCTCATTCTCTTTGTTCTTGACTTCTTTTTCTCTTTGCGTTATTCTCTCTCAAATTGATTTTGATGATTATTTGTAAGTAGTTAGTTTGATTGTTGAAAAGAATAAGATGTCATGGTTTTGCAAAATGTTTTTAATTGTTATTTCATTTTAAATGTTGTAAACTTGTGATTTTATTTTTTAGTGTTATTGCATATCTGAGTAGGTTGACAATCTAATTCCATGTAATTATGCAACATTAAATTGTACACATTGGAATGAGATATGAATGGAAATGAGTCATGAGTTCCTACCTCCTTATTAAGGCAATATGACCCAATATTCAATGTGATAGTCTATAAGTGAACCATTACCACATCTATATATCAACTAAAAGCCATTTTTAGTAGTGCCATTAACAATTGCACTCAAAATTAGCATATGCATAATGATCTAGATTGTAAGATACCATAGAATTTGTAAAACTGAAAAAACAACAGAGATGAAATTATTCTTGATATGATTTCGTATGTTGGTGGAGTAATGTATAGCAGAGTCAGAGTCAATGTTATAGTAAAGTTTCCTGTTTAGTGAGTAACTTAGAAATTATTAAAAACCGAAGAAGGAATGTTATCCTCAAATTGATGCATCATATCCTATGGCTCATCCCTAACTCTAGCCAATACTATGGAATTAGGATAATTACTCAAAATAGATAGATTTAGTTTCTTCATATAACGAGATCTAAATATGAAATTGATACTTTGACACAATAATATTAATTCGCTTTTACAATGACTTCAATGATGCTCTTCTCCTAAAAGCTTAATTTTCCTTGGACTACATTAATACTTCTTACAACCTTAAGTACCATTTATATGTTAAGATATTTGATATTTGTGTGGTAAATTATAATGCATGTCTTATAATGCAAAGAAGCCAATATAATAATTTTTTAGGTGTATATTGTATATATATCACATATTTTTAGGTTAAATTTATAATGGAGAATATTCAATTATCATAAAAAGATTCAACAAACTTCATATCCTCCACTAGTGGTAAGGTTGATTGAGCATGAAAATTTGTTTCTTCTCCTAAAAAATATGATTAAAATATTGAATATAATTGTATGTTTTGTAATAGATTTTTGTTAAGATATAGGAATTTATAAAATGAAAGTATTTATTGTTAGTAAAGGGTAATATTGGTTTTCTTTATAGAGAAGTACTATTTAATATACATGAGATGATTAGAAATTATACGCAGTAACAAGTAAAAATACAAATAAAATAAAAAGACTCATATTATGGGTACACTGAAGTGCAAGTATTAGACAAACAAAAAAAAACATTAAATATATATTTTCTCTTAAGAACTATTCTTGATTTTTATTCTAGTTTACAAAGTATTTTGATTGATAAGAATGGTGATTTGCTATATAAAAGAACTTGGACTAAGTTATTTTTATCATTCATATATTCTTTTAAATGTTTTCAATTTACCCTATTTCCAAAAAATAATGCATGCAATTACAATGATGGGTCTAGGATCTAAACAAATTTCTTATTATGAGATTTATGTGTCTTTACTTTAATATTTTAAAAAATAAATATCAGCTAATTATAGATATATATAAATTTAATTGGAGAACAACATGATGTATTTTTATATCTCTTTTAAGATAATAGTTTATATGTTTAATATAATAAAAAATAAAAGTTATATCTATTTCTATTGGATCAATATTTTTTATAATTCATATTGCCATTTGATAGCATGGTCGATTTCTAAGGTTGGTAATTTTTTTTTTTTTTGAGGGAATAAGGTTGGTAATTATTAACAGTAGATTTTGTTCTGCAAAGATCCAACGTGGCACTCTTTGATTTGGTACACGACGACTGCACTCGTACTATGCAAACACGGATAAATTGCCCCGAAGAAGGCGTGATCCTTGGGTCTTCTTTGTTGTCTCTGTGAAGGCTAGAGACCAGACTCTGTACGAGGTAATTGCCAGGATTTTAGTTTTTCCAATCCCGATCCAAAATCTTTGTATCGTTGAAACTTGAAAGTGAAAAATTAAATTTCAGCTCAGATTGATGGATTTTCTTTTTGCAATTGTCGATATTTGATAGGGTTGTAACTGTCCAGTTGGTTGTGACTTGCTTGTCTCTGTCCTAACTGCGTCTTGTTTTCGTTCAGGCTACAGCTTTGTTCTGGTATGTTTCTTCCGATCATCATGTCTTCCGCGTATGGAAATTTTGTGGGTTAGAAAGAAATCTCATTCTTAATCTAATGTGATTGCTTTTTCTCTTTCTAAGTTGGATTTTGATTGAAATTTTGAACTGGGAACTTTTTTATTTACCAAGTATAAGGGAATGAAATCATGGATGGTAACAAAGATGAAGCTTTAAAATGCGTACTTATAGCTGAAGAAGCTATTGCATCTAATAACAAAGAGCGTGCACTGAAATTCATTAAAATTGCACAACGGCTTAATCGAGAAATAGTGGTTGATGAACTTTTAGCTGCTTGTGAGAGGGTTGAGTTGGGGACGAGTGCTTCATCTGTGGGTGAGAAAGGATCGGTTAATGGTGATGAGAGAAAGAAGGCTGGTTCAGCGAGATGCGTTGATGATGTAAATGGGGGTCGTAGTTATACTGAAGAACATGTTCAATTGGTTAGAAGGGTTAACAGGAATAAGGATTACTATGCGATTCTTGGAGTGGAAAAGACTTGTTCGGTTGAGGAGATTAGGAAGGCTTACAAGAAACTGTCATTAAGAGTTCATCCAGATAAGAACATGGCTCCAGGATCTGATGAAGCATTTAAGAAAGTTTCCAATGCTTTTAAGTGCTTGAGTGATACTGATTCGAGGAGGCGATATGATCAGATGGGTTTAATTGAGGAGTTTGAGAATAAGCAAACCTACAATGTTAGGAGACCGAAGAGGAGGAGAAATGTGCATGATTTCTATGAAAATGATATGGATCCAGACGAGATGTTCAGGTCATTTTTTGGTCAGGCAGAAAAGTTCAGGGCCCGTAATACCTATAGGAGTAGAGGAATGGCAAGCCATGAAAGAGAGGGATTTCATAGAGGACCCTACCTGATCCTTCTCCTACAAATTTTACCAGTGTTGTTGATTTTGGTGCTTGCTTATCTACCCACCTCAGAGCCCAATTATTCTTTGCATAAAAATTATGCTTATCAGATTCTGAAGACAACCGAGAAATATGACATTGAATATTTTGTCAAATCATTGGCCTTTGATGAAAGATTTCCTCCTGGAAGTCCAGCTCGAGAAGATATTGAGAATACTGTGACTAAAGACTATAGAAAAATGCTTTGGCGTTATTGTCATATAGAAGTCCAGAGACGTAGCTGGAATAGAAATCTGCCTACTCCTAGCTGTATCAAACTACAGAATCTTGGATCAGCATAAGGGTCAGTGATTTGTGTTTACTCCTAATGTTTATTTTATTTTTTTATTTGTCTTGCATTTTATCTAGAACTATACAATTAAGGTCCTACTATGGTTATTTAGAATAATTTTCCTGGTTCAATTTCTTATCTACTGTGTGAATCTTTTTAACGTGCTTGCCTTCTTCTGTTTTGAGCAGGCTTCTTTTTCTATGCTCATCAGTCATATTCTTGGGCGTGTTTATTGTTTGTCTCATTTCAACTTTTTTTGTTCTAGATATGTGTAATTTATAGGATGTTTAGTATTCTTCTCCAGCTAATTAGTTTTTGTTTTTATGCTCTTATGTTGAATCCTACATGCTACTCTGCCTACTTTACAGGCTTATGCTCTTGTTTGTTTGTATTTCTACTCTCTCTATGATTTCCTTGTGATATTAGGTATTGGTAAATATTAGAGGTCCTCAAAAAGATTTATTATGATTGGCTACCAAATCCATTGCCGTTTTCCTTTCTGGTGTGCTTTTGCTTTTAGTTTATTTTGGATTAGATTTTGTGTTGAATCGGAAGGTACAGTGCTGGATCCTGTGTGGCATTGTGTGACAACGTCCTTCTGCTTGAAGCCTTGCAAGAGCCAAGCATGCCTATTAACCAATATTCATCAATTAACTTGTAGCATCGTAACTTTTTAATATGCCTGCAACAAATTTCTGTAACTCATTATTTGCTGTGGTCCTCTAGACTAGTTTTTTACAACTTTCCCTATTACTTTATAAATTTACTGATTTTACGTTTTTTGGAAACATTTTTCTTTGAGTCGCTCTGTCTGTCTTGACTAGAAATATGCGTCAATTCACCTTTTAACTACTCTATCCTGTATTCATATTCAATTGGAAGCACCATCTTCTAGTCTTACCCACTTTTATTTCATCTAAATCGTTTGAATGTGAAGTGGATGGTGAGTTTGAAAATAAAGTTGGATAGATAGTATGGATTCTTGAGATGTCGCTTCTTAATGATTGCATGAATCCTTCATGCATGGTCTAGGAATAAAAAGTTCCTCATTTGATATGATGCACACGTGCTTTGAAACATTTGCACCTATCCAAGAGGATACATTTTTTTGAAGTGTTGCCATATTTGAAAATTCTTGTTATTAGGTGTATAAAATTCTAGCCAAATGTACAAGGAATTCAGGTATTGATGCTTGAAGTTGCTGATTGTTCATAATTCTTGTTGCTCATGCCAACAGCCACTTTACGCTAATTGTGCAATGGATACAGATACGAGCTAAACTTTCACCTAGCAAGTGCATTAGAATTATAGTATAACAGTATAGATGTTGTTTTCACGAGGATTGATCACGAATACTCAAAATCATACCTTTAGCTCCTATTCAAGCTGCCGATTATGAAGTTATTGACTAAAAATTAATAACTATACAAAAATACTTAAAGAAATAATTAATTTACTAAAAGCGGAACAAAGTTTAGCTTTCCCTCACCTCCTCTATCATGAAAAGTTCTAAACATACATTCTTTACATAAATTTGTGTAGTTTCTTCCAAAAAAGTCAAGTCATATTTCAGGTTTTAACTAACTATATAAACATTTTTGACATCAAATATCCAATTTTTTAGGTCATGTAATCAATCAAAATTATCTAGATGCATTAAAAATCAATGAAACTCATGTAATATCGCTGTCAAAATTATCCAAGAGTCTAATATTTTAGATTGTCTTAGTAATTCTCGCTATGTTTTATCAAGATCTAATAATCAATTCATGTAAGAATTTCATACATGTGTCAATTAAAGGTCTATGTTTTAGGTTGCTTTAATGAACATGTATAAAATCAAAGAAACATTAAAAACAAATTAAAGTATAAATTCATGTATTGAAAGATAACAATTAAACAATCAAATCATGGTTGAGTAGGGTCGATTTAGCCTCCCTTTGGTACTAAAAAGAAATTAAGCTAACATTTTTGTAAACAAAACACAATTGATAATAAATTTAGACAAACATGATGGAAATAATATAAAGAAAAATTCGTCATTAGGATAATCCTCTTCTCTCAGCCTCATCTCTTAAGTGCAGGTTGTGTAGGTTGTTTTCTCTGATATCTGGTAGCCTCTTTTTATACTGCAAAATTCGTAGCATCCTTGCCTTGTTCTGATTAGGACGATTTATTTTCTTGATTTAGAAGACTTTTGTATGCTTATTTTGGAGTCATTTGCATATAGAATTAGTATTTGATCATATCTCTTCAATCCTTCCTTTTTTAGCTCAAAAATAAAATAAAATAAAACTAATTAAGCAACAAATTGGAAGTCTAAATTAACAAAATAGGGTACAAATTCATGCTAGAGTAGAGAAAACATACTAAATATTGTTGTAGAATTTCTAGGCATCAAACTACCCCAAACTTAGAGTTTGTACGTCCTCGAGCAAACAAAAGAATTATAAAATGGATAAACCTTTTCCAAATTCTCAAAAATTGCATTAGCAATATAACTCAAAGACTGTACATGATATTGCAACAATTTTTTTGTACAAACGAAAACCATGTCTTCTTCTCATCATCCTAATCATGTTTAACCAATCAGGCCACTACTAAGTTTATTGGATAGTGTTATGCAAACAAGCTATATGGAAGGAAAATTGCCAATCTAATTCCCATAGGCTTGCTTTTTGCACCAATCTCCACTAATGTTGATTCAAGATCGTCTCAAAGATCATTAGGACTTAAATAAGTTTGTACTGTTAAGGTCAAGGGTAAATGGTTGAAACGAAGGAAGGAATGGGGTATTCAAAGTGAGAAAACACATTTTTGGTCACTTTACAATACCAATGCTTTCATTCCTATGCTCAATAATGACTCCCACACCATTTTCCTTATCAACCTTACCACTATTTACGATTACATCCTTATTTCCGCTCTTAGACTCAATTTTTGATCCATGTTTCACTCTCTTTACTCAACATTCACTCAAAAGTTGCTTAAGATTTTTACTTAGAACTTGGGGGTGTTTTTTTTCATCTTTTTCTTTTTTTTGAATTCCAATAAAGACAACAAATTTCATAAAGATTGTGTAGTGAGTTGCTCACCTCTCCAAAATGTGGTTGTGATTGCATTTTCCACCCCAAAACTTAGGCGTTTATATAGATTTTTGGGTGAGAAAAATGTCATACTCTCCTCACTTACCTAACCCCTCAAATTACCTCCACCCTTATGCTCCCTCTCATAGCTCTGAATACTTTTATATGACTGAATTAGTTCTCCCGCAGGTGAAGTTGTAAACATTCAAGTTCAAGGTTAGGATAACTATACGCTATGAAATAATAACAAAAAGGCTCATAACTATGAATAAAGGATCAATGGGGATACTAGTGATGATATTTAATATAAGATAGGCTAGAAAGGCTCAAACGACCAAACATGGCCGAAATCACTTCTTTAATAAGGTCCCAAATCAGTTATTTTGCCTCAAGTGATCTTTAAGCAGGTTCTAGGAGTTAGTCAAATATAATACTTTGCTGAAATAAAATTCACGTAACATGTTTCCAATAATCTCAAAATAATATCAATTATGGATTAAATTCAAATTTGGACTTTAAAAAATCAATTTCAGCTTATGTATAACATTGAAACAATATCAAGCATTTTTCCTAAGATATATTCTTTAGCAATCATATATCATCCTAAAGCATTGAAGTTTATCACAAAAATTAAGCTCGAGGACATGTTTTTCTTTTCAAAAGATTTTCAATAAACTTGAGTTTTAAACAACTAAAATTTTAAGGAAACTTCTCACTCCCAAACTTAAAAGATAATATTGTCCCCAATGTTAGAGAAATAATGCAGAAAGATGGAGTAAGGAAACTTCCCTAGGTGCCACTAATGTTTTGAGTGGGGAAGGATTCCTAAAAGAAAAATGATAACTTTAACTAAATAACTTAATTCAAAAGGAAAAAAAAAACAAACATTTAGTTCTAAGTTATAGTCATTAGCTCAACTGTCTCTCTCTTTTCATGGTTCTTCCAAACGTTTGGAAGGTAGTTGCTGTAGATAGTCGCCAACCATATAATGCTTAAACTGTTGTCCATTAACCTTGAATCTTTCATTGTTCTTTTCATTCAAAATTGTAATCACACCAAAAGGTGAAGTGTCAACTACTCGGTAAGGACTAGGCCACCTAGACTTTAATTTGCTAAGAAAAAGTCACAGATGGCCACTGTAGAGCAAGACTTGTTCATCCAGTTGAAATTCTTTGTCTTTTATATGCTTGTCATGCCACTTCTTAGACAATTTTTTATAAATTTCAACATTCTCATAAGTATTCCTTCTAAATTCATCTAACTTATTAAGCTGCAACAAATGTTTTTCTCTTGCAAACTGTAAATCAAACTTCAAAAATTTAGTTGCCCAATATGCATGATGCTCTAACTTAACAGGAAGATGACATGCTTTACCAAAAACTAATCTATAAAGTGACATGCTTATAAGAGTTTTAAATACAGTTCGATAAGCTCACAATGTATCATCAAATTTAATAGCCCAATCTTTTCTAGCACTATTATCAATCTTTTCCAAAATTGTTTTAGTTCTCTATTTGACACTTCTACTTGTCCGCTTGTTTGGGGATGATGTGATGTACCATTTTTGTGATGCACCCTATACTTTTAAAGCAGGATTGAAATTTGTTTATTTTTTAAATGAGTCCCTTTATCACTAATTATTGTTTTAGGTGTGCCAAATCTAGTGAAAATGTGTTTTCGTATAAATTGTAACACAATTTTAACATCATTAGTGTGTGTAAGTGTAGCCTCAACCCACTTAAAAACATAATCAATTGCTACTAAAATATATAAATTACCAAGTGAAGGAGGAAATGGTCCCATAAAGTCAATTCCTCGTACATAAAAATTTTCATAAATCAAAATGTTGGTGCAAGACATCTCATCTCTTTTATAAATATTCCCAATTTGTTGACAACCATCACAAGAGGAAACAAATGCATAAGCATCTTTAAAGAGAGTAGGCCAAAAAAACCTGATTGTGGTACTTTGACTGCTATTCAATTTGCTCCATAATGGCCTCCAACTTCCTATGAATGACAATGTTCGAAAATGCTTTGAAACTCTTCTTCAGAGACGCACCTTCTCACTATTCCATCAGCACGCCATTTAAATAGATATGGTTCCTCCTAAAAATAATACTTAACATCCATAAAGAACTTCTTTCTTTGTTGATAATTGAGGTACCGTGGAATTAGATTACCTACCAAATAATTAGCAAAATCTGCAAACCATGGTAATTTATTAATTGCTGAAATTGAACTAGGAATGGACATAGAGAAAATTGTTTCCTTGGGAAACTCCTCTTTTATTTTTGTCTCCACACATCTTTTCAATCCTTGAGAGATGATTAGCTACTTGGTTTTCACTTCCCTTCTTATCTTTTATTTCAAGATCAAATTCTTGTAAGTGAGGAATCTATCGCAATAATCTAGGTTTGATATCTTTCTTTGCAAAATGATATCTCAAAGTGGAATGGTCAGTAAAAACAATAACCTGAGACTCAATTAAATATGATCGATGCTTGTCAAAAGCAAACACAATTGCTAGTAACTCTTTTTCAATTGTAGCATATTTAATTTGGGCTTCATTAAGTGTGCGATTAGCATAATATATTGGCCTAAAAATTTTATCTTTTCATTGCCTCAATGCTGCCCCTATAGCATAATCACTAGTATCACACATTAATTAAGGCTTTAACCAATCTGGTGATGCTATAATAGATGCAGAGACTAAACATTCTTTCAACACAATAAAAGCATGTAAACACTCATTAGAAAAATTGAACTTAGTTTCTTTCATCAAAAGATTTGAAAGTGGTTTTGTAATTTTTGAAAAATATTTTATAAATTGTCTATAAAAATTTGCACGTCTTAGAAAAGTTCGGATTCCCTTAACAGATGGTGGTGGTAATTTTTCAATCAATTCAACTGGAGCCTTATCAACTTCAATACCTTTAGAAGAAATCTTGTGACCTAAGACTATACCTTCTTTTACCATAAAGTGACATTTTTCCTAATTAAGCATAAGGTTAGTCTCTTCTCAACGCTGCAAAACCAACTTCAAATTATGCAAACAATTATCAAAAGATTGACCAAAAAGTGTAAAATCATCTATAAAAATTTCCAAAAACCTTTCAACCATGTCATGAAAAATAACAGTCATGCAATGTTGAAATGAGAAAGGTGCATTACAAAGACCAAAAGACATACGCTTGTAAGCAAAAGTACCATAAGAGCATATAAACGTGGTTTTTTCTTGATCTTCAGGTGCAATAGGAATTTGATTATAACTCGAATATTCATCTAGGAAGCAGTAATATTTAAAGCCAATAATTCTCTCTAACATTTGATCTACAGATGGCAAAAGATAATGGCCTTTCCTTGTGGCATGATTAAGCTTCATATAATCTATGCACACACGACATCCAGTCACAGTTCTTGTAGGAATTAACTCATTATTTTCATTAGCTACTACAATCATACCACCTTTTTTAGGAACAACATGCACATGACTAGTCCACTCTCTATTAAAAATAGGAAAGATCATACCTGCATCGAGTAGATTCACAACTTCTTGCATCTTAGGATTTAGCCTCCTTTAGGGTTGGATCACTGGCTTGCAATTGTCCTCCATCGATTTTTTTTTTCATGAAAATAAAAGGTCTTATACATTTTATGTCTTCAATAGTCCATCCTAAGGCAGCTTTGTGATTTCTAAGGACATTCAATAGCTACTCCTCCTGTTCACTTATTAAAAAAGCAGAAACAATTACAGGCTTAGAATTTTGTTTAAGAAAAGCATATTTAAGATGTGTAGGGAGAGTTTTAAGTTCCAGTTTAGGAGATTCTTCAATAGGTTTTAATTGTTCTTATTCTTCCTTTGTTTCTACAACTTTTTTTTTCCTTAATCCTTGAATCCTCCTTATCAAAAATCAATCTCTCTAGTTGTTGATTGCAAAAATAAACTACTTATTTTACGCCAAAAATCGCAAGTATACAGGTCGTTAATTGTAGTAAAAAGTATATATCGTCCCACAGAGATTATGCTTAGGCACCACTTAATTCAAGTTGTGCTTTGTTTAAGACTCAAATTCGAATAATAAACTGAAAATCAAACTAAATCAAGCAAACTAGCAACGAACAAATAATGTAACAATGGAAATCTATCAAGAGAATTAATCAAGTTATGATAGAGGAGATTTTACCTATCATTAATGCTAATTTAGTCATTTATGTGTTTATGGGGTGTTAGTTCTAAACGATTGTAAGGTTGCTTACTCTCTCTCGAGTTATAACCATTCCCTAAATTGTAAACACTAATCAAATTATGGACTTACAATCTCTTAATTCATAAATTACCCACAATTTTAATTAGTTCTAAAGCTCTCTAATAAACAATCAGGTCTCGCACGAGATCTCTCTTTATGAAATTACCGACTAGATTGATTAAGTGGTCAATTAGATTGCCTAACTCTCGTTAATCTAATCTAATCATTTTTATCCGACTTACCCTCTAGGTTTGTTACTGAAACATGTAAATACATTAATCAATCACAACACTCAAATCAAATAAACACAATTCAACTAGATTAACATTAAATATAAGTAAAATTTGAAAGGAAAAGTTAGAACATCGTTAACAACTCAAAATTCATAACCATACCACCCATATCAATCTTACACATTAAATGAATAAAAGGGAAATGGGGAGGAAATGAAACTTAGGTTGGACGATTCAAGAAAGCAGTGGCATTGGGAGATTACCTATTCTGGAAAGCTTCGGCATCGGAACCTTCTCTTCTTCCTCTTCTTCTTTTCTCTCTCTCTCTTGGTTGTCTAAATGTAGGCTAAATGTAGAGTCTTTTTTAAGGTTACCTCCTAATACTTTTATATTGTTTTCCAATTAACGTAACCCTATTGTCTTTCTAGGGTTCGAAATGTTTGAAATGTCCCTCAAAAATTTGAATCCGAAAGTAACCCCGTGTCTGTCTGTGCGTAGGCCACAATCGTGGTTGGTTTGTCTACTCTTTGTCACAATCATGGCCCTATGCTCGAGCTTCTGCCAAGATCATGGGACTGTGTTTTGATTCGAGTCTCCTCCGAAACTCCTCCAAATATCCTAAAACACTAACAAACTCATCACGGCACCTCCTATATATAAAATTGAAGTTCAAAAACATATTTTTCACCCAAAGAATACTTAAAACACAAATATTTATGAACTAACACAATTTTTTCATATAAACACATACTAAACAATCAAATTAATCACTAAACACACATCAACTTGCCTATAAAAATACAATGCAATCTACACCTATCAACATCTCCATACTTAAACTTTTGCTTATCCTCAAGCAAAGATCAAATACAACCAATAAAATTATATCACTTTATTTTCATAAAGATTAAAGCATGCAATCTCTAAAACTTTGGTCAACTCAAGGGTCATGCTACTATAGATATCACGACTAATTTTCATTGGTGCACATAAGCAAACTCAACCCATGAAATCATCACTCAAAGATAAGTATAAATTCAAAATGGACGTTTCTTACAGATTTTACTCATTTCTCTTAAGTGTTTAATGGTTAGTTTTTCGTTCAAACTCCCTATAAGAAACCACACTGTCATAGGCTTGTTAATATACCAATTCTCCTCCACAATGATTACATGCTAAGATAGATCAAAAGGACTTTGTTTGGGGTTATAATATGGCTAGGGTTAAGGTGGGTCAAACAGGTTTTAGAGGTTTATCACAAACATTTATAAATTACTTACAAAGAGATGACAAAGATAATCTTCTAAGATATGCAAATAGATAAGACTACTCCACACTTATTGAAGCTACTACACGTTATTCCTTTTTTTTCATTTTTTTCTCTTTTTCTCTTTTTTTATCATACTAAAAAAACAATGAACAGAAAATAGCAACTATATGGAATGTGCTCTTAACTTATGATTCCATACTAAAGTATCACTTAGCACTCTAATAACTTGTGATTGGGCAAGCTAATGGGATTTGTGGGTTTTGAAATTGGGTGATTTCAAGAAACAAAAGGTTAAAGGCTCAATGGGGCTAGCAAGGGTTAATAAAAGGGTATGTTATTTAAGCCAAAGGATCAAGCAAGAAAGCCTTAATCATTTCTATCTAGCATGCATCCAATAGATTTAAACCGATTCAAAGTAAGTTCTGAAGGTAATTACCTAAGAAAATATCACACAAATAAGGAAATGAAATGATTATAAAATGGAGTCATAAAGGCTCAATTCCTCACAGCGGCTCAAATGAAAATCCATTATGCTTCTATACATTACCTCATTGTTCAAGTGTCAAGTTCTGAGTAAGCTTATGCAGCCAACTATTTTCATCTCTCTACATGGTCCACTTTCCACTCAAGTAGCCTAATTTAAGTTCACACATACATTTAATCTCATTCTAACTAGTATAATAGAATCTCATAGCAACACATTCATCACAAAGTTTCAAATGTAAGGGAAATGACACACCTAGTACTAACAAACTAACATGCATCCTAAATGGCATGCAAAAATGCAAACATAAATGCAAAGATTACCTCCCCACACTTGAACAAAACATTGTCCTTAATATGCAAAAGAGAACATCCAAAATCAACAAATAACATATTGAAAAACAAAACAAAAAACAAAAAAAGAATAAGAGAAGAGATTAAGGGCAAGATGGGCTCATGGTGGCACGTATCATTGGGGACCTAAAAAACAAGAGAATGAAGGGTGAAACAATTTAAACTAAACTAAATATTATCAAATCAAAACAAAACCCCATTAACATAAAGACAAACAAATGAAAGACAAATATGCTAAGTTAAGACCTTTAGCTTGACCATTCCATATGAAATCATAAAAGAGTGAGTGAAAAGAAAGAAAGTACTTCCCTTTCTTGTGAGAATTGCCCTCCAAAGTAAAGCTTGCATCTATGCCCATTAACCTTAAAAGTTTCACCCTTTTCATTTTCTAACTCCAAAGCTCCATAAGGAAACACTTGAATAACCTTGAATGAGCCACTCTATCTTGACTTGAGCTTTTTGGAAAATAATTGAAGTCGTGAATTGAATAAAAGCACTAAGTCCCCACTCTTGAATTCCTTTTTCTTAATGTGGCCATCATGCCACTTCTTAGCCCTTTCCGTATACAACTTGGCATTTTCATATGCATCATATCTTAACTCTTTCAATTCATCAAGTTGTAACAATCTCTTCTCTCTTAATAGCTTCCAATTCATATTCAATTTTCTAATTACCCAATAGGCTCTATGCTCCAACTCCAAAGGTAAATGACAATTCTTGTCATACACAAGTTGATATGGTGTTATACTTATGCGAGTTTTGAAAACTGTGCTATAAGCCCACAACATATCATCCATCTTCCAACCCCAATCTTTTCTTAAAGTGCTTACTACCTTCTCCAAAATCTTCTTCAACTCTATTCACCACCTCCACTTAGCCACTCGTTTGCGGATGATAAGGGTTTGTCACTCTGTGATAAACATTATATCTTCTCAAAAGAGTCTCAAAGGGTTTATTGCAATAGTGGCTCCCTCCATCAATTATGATAGCTCTAGGCACTCCAAATCTAGTACAGATCTTCTTGATGAACCGTTGCATAACCTTGCTATCATCTGTTGGAGTAGTTATTGCTTCGACCCACTTAAACACATAATCAACTCCAACAAGTATATAAGAGTCACCTATGGAAGATGGGAATGGTCTCATAAAATTTAAGCCCTACACATCAAATATCTCCACCTTTATGATGTTTAAAAGTGGCATCTCGTCTCTTTTCAAAATATTACCTACTCTTTAGCACCTATCACAACGTAATACAAAATCTCGGGCATCCTTGAACAAGTTTGGCAAGTAGAATTCACACTCCAAAATGAGAGTAGTCGTCTTGTTTGCTTCATAGTGTCCAACATAAACTGAACTATGACACTAAGTCAAAACTTCAGGTATTTCATCTTTAGGGACACACCTGCAAATCAAACTGTCAGTACATATTTCATATAACATAGGTTCATCCCAAAAATAGTGAGAACACTAAAATAAGAAGTACTTCCTTTGTTGATGCAAGAGATTAGGGAAAAGAATATCACCTAAGAGATAATTGGCAATATTTGCAAATCAAAGAAGAAAAGGATTTTCTACAAACATTAAAGTATTGTCAGGAAAACGCTCTTTAATTTTGTCTTCTTCTTCATTTTGTTCCCCTTCAAGTCTCAATAGGTGGTCCGCTATAACATTTTCTGCTCCTTTCCTATTCTTAATCTCAATGTTAAATTCTTGAGCAGAAGCACCCATCGGATGAGCCTAGCCTTGGCATCCTTCTTTTCAAACAGATAACGCAATGCCGCATGATCGGTAAAAATGATAACTTGTGAGCCCAAAAGGTAAGAATGAAAATTTTCACATGCAAATACTATTGTAAGCAACTCCTTCTCAGTGGTGGTGTAGTTCAATTGTGCTCATATCATGGTCTTACTGGCGTAGCAACTCCTTCCGCTGTCTGATTACACAACCGATAGCATAGTCGCTTGCATCACACATGATCTCGAAGGGAAGTGACCAATCTGGTGACGTCAAAATAGGTGTTGTTGTAAGTTCCGTCTTTAACCTGTTAAAAGCATCTAAACAATCATCATCAAATACAAAAGATACATCTTTAACTAACAAGTTAGTTAAAGGTTTAGCAATAAGAGAAAAGTCCTTGATGAACTGTCTGTAGAATCTTGCATGACCAAAGAATGCTCAATCCCCCTGCATGAGATCTTATTACCCAAAACTATTTCCTCTTGGACCATGAAATGATACTTCTCCCAATTCATGACTAAATGAGACTCCTCACATCTTTGTAATACTCTATCCAAATTAAACAAGCAATGATCAAAAGACTTTCCAAAAATAGAGAAGTCATTAATAAATACCTCCATGAAGTCCTCATTCATATCTGCAAAGATGACCATCATGCACCATTGGAATGTGGCTAGCACATTGCATAGACTAAAAGACATCCTTCTGTAAGCAAAAGTTTTATAAGGACAAGTGAAAGTGGTCTTCTATTGGTTTTGTGGGTATATGAACACCTAATTGTATCCTGAATATCCATTAAGAAAATAATAAAAAGCATGGCCAACTACCCTCTTAATCATTTGATTCACAAAAGGTAACGAGAAATGATCCTTTTGTTAAGTCAAAATAACCTTAATAATGATTTTGATGATAAACCAAAAGCAGACAAATGAAAAGCAGACGAATAATAAGCAGACGAATGAAAAAGTAGAAGAATGGAAAAGCAGACGGATGATAAACAAAAG
>JAOQMQ010000195.1:16674922-16692656 GCA_027563845.1 Erythroxylum subrotundum | reverse complement strand
CAGAAGGATCTCTGAGGACTGGACGTAGCCCACGGTTTGGGGTGAACCAGTATAAAAATTACTGTGTCAAACTCTCTTAACTCTCTTGATTATATTACTGTGATTTTAAGTTCGTACAATCGCATTTTTATAAAGGACTACTTACGAACGAAATTAATCGTAATTATGAATAGAACAAGTTTTTATTTCAAAAGAAGGAATTATCAAAAAGTTTATACAATTCAACCCCCCCCCCCCTCCTTTTGCTTTGATTATCATTGTACTAACGTGTGATTAACTTCACCTTTTTGGTGACCAAATTGAGCTTCCTATAGTCAATGCACACTCTCTAACTTGTGATGGTCCTAGTAGAAATCTGTTCACCTTTTTCATTCTCCATCACTGTCATGCCTCCTTTCTTAGGCATTCATTGAACTGGACTCACCCATTTGCTATCTGAAATTGGGTATATAATACCTACATCTAAAAACTTCACCACTTCCTACTTTACAACCTCTTGCATATTTGGATTTAACCTTCTTTTCCTCTCTCTCACTGTCTTGCATCATTCTTCAAGGTTAATCCTATGTATCACCACATTGGGGCTAATCTCCCTAATATCATAAATTTGTCACCCTATGGGTCTCATCCTCTTCCTAGTCTCTGCCATTTTCTCTTCTTGCTCAACTTCCAATTGATTGGAAATGATAATGGGTAAGGTATGGTCTGTACCTAAAAATGTGTATCAGGTGAGAAGGTAAGGGTTTTAGTTGGATATTGTCATAATTAGTTAGTAATTGCACTCACTTGGTTTATAGAACAATTGATATTACAAACTATTGCTTTTCATTGCAGGACACTCAAGAAGTAGAGCCAAGAGTGAAGACCAAGAAATTGCAAGTCATAAGATCAAGCAAGAAGACCTCTCGGGAAAAGTTCGCCGCGGCGAAACCAGGGAATATCACCAAAGACCTTTCAGGTAAAGTTCGTCGTAGCGAAACATTCGAATCAGCAACCTAGACCTGAACCATTTTTGGAAATTTTACTTACCCATTTATGCAAACTGACTCGAAACTCGTTTTAGAAACCTTATTTTGGGATAAGTGACAAAAAGACACAGGAGGCAGCCACCACATCATGCTTTATCATTGTTCTCTCATCTCTCTCTCATTTTCCTCATTTTTCCACTGTCAAACCTCCACCATGGGTAGCTCATATTCATTCCCATTTGTGAAGCTTCTGAGTGCAATGCATGGCTAGGCGTTTCTTTCCTCTTGAAGATGTAGCAATGGCTGGAGTTCAATTAGCTTAAAAGGAGAGTAGTTTAATCCATGGTTCAGCTATGAGTTTATAAATTCTTGGGTCTAGGATTTGTAATTTGTAGTTAAGCTACTTGATTATAGTTTTAATCAAATATTGGATATTCATTATGTTTAATTTGGATTAGTTTATGCAGAAATTTGAGCTTAAATATATGAAATTTCATATATGAACCAGGGAATATCTCTATTATCTTGCATGGTTATGTTTGATATTGAGCTGATTGTGGATTTCATTAGACCTATTACATTGGCTGATCCTACTACACACACTAAGAGCACTTAACAGGATCTTAAGAAATGGAGTCCCATTGATTAAGATCCTGGTCCATTTCTTAAGATCCTGGGCTTAAAGAATACCTTAAGGTTTACCATTTTGAAGCTTAGTGAATTTTACTCCCAGTGAAATCAATTTCGAACTATGATAGCCAAAGCTCTTTTTCAAGAGGATTCTATCACTGTTTAATCACTTGTTTTTCATCTTTCCCTTTTCTATATCCCGAAAATCCAAAAATACATTTTAAATTTCAATTTAGTTTAATTAATGATTTCAAAAACCAAAACCCCCCTTTTTCCCAATCAGCTTGCATAGCATGGCATATAGGTTAACTTAGGTCCATTCATTTTAGATTCCAATTAAGTGAATGACCCAAGGTTGCACCCTATAATGTAATCCTTGGATTATTTTTGGTTTAACCTCCAAGGGCTTAACAACCAAGGTGCGAATTAGGTGCATCCGCTCTCTCTAACTTCTCTTGCTCACCCTCCTCACACAATTCCTCTTCACTCACACTCTCATCCCTATGCACTTTAACAACTCTCTCAACTTCCTTTTCAACCTCCTTTTCAACCTCTTTCATACAATCATTCATAACATCAATCTTCATACAAACACTTTCATCCACCAGCTTTCAAAGATTTAGTTATATTGAATTCAACCTTCTCATCACCAATTTTTAAAACCAATTTTTTCATGCACATCAACTAATGTCCTGCTAGTATTCAAAAGGGCCTACCCAAAATCAACAGACAATTCCTATCTTCTTCAAAATCAAACAGAACAAAAACAACAGGAATTATAAATTTATCCCCTTTTGCCAGAATGTCTTCTACTACCCCAAATGGCCTTTTGATGGATTGATCCGCAAGTTGGATAAGCATGGATGTTGGCTTGATGTCTCGTAGCCCCAATTTTCTGAAAATAGACAAAGGCATCAAATTAATACTTACGCATAAATCACATAAGTATTTAGAACATTCAAAATCACCAACGACATATGGAATATTAAACCTCCCTAGATCTTGTAGTTTGGAAGGCATTGTGCTTGTGATGATCGAACTAAAGTTCTCTGTCAAGGTTATTGTCTAATTGTCCTCCCAAGTGTGTTTGTGTGTCAATATGTCCTTGAGAAACTTTACATATTTGGGCATACACTCCAATGCTTCCACCAAATACAAATTAATCTAAAGTTTCTTTAACTTCTCCCAAAATTGGAAAATTGAGTATCGACTTGATGTTGTCTCCCCCTCTGCAGATATGGAATCTTAGGCTTGTAGGGTGGTAGTGGTACATATGGCTTCTCTTCTTCTTTCTCTTATACATTTCCTTTGGTTGGCTATGCTGTTGAACACTTAGCTCCTCCAATTGCTTGTCACTCCTAAGTGTGATCGCCTTGAGTTGTTCCTTTGGATTGACCTCAGTGTTGCTTGGTAAGCTTCCTGCATTCCTAGAAGATAAAGCATTAGCAAGTTAACCTACCTGTACCTCCAAGTTATGGATGGATGAAGCGTGATTCTTCGTAATCTGGTCAAACTTTGCCTCTATTCTCTTCTGACTCTATTCTTATCTTCTTTGACCTCCCTCTTGGCTTAAGAACTTTGAACACAATACGTCCATTAACTTTTCCATTTTTTTCTCCAAATACCCAAGTCGATCTTGCTAAAATTCGGGAGGTCCTTGTGCTCTCACTTGGCCACCTACATTGTTAGTACTCTGCGAAAAATTTGAGTGGTTTTTTCACCCAGGATTGTAAGTATTAGAGTATGGATTGTTATCTCATTATGGCTGACCTAAGTAATTTACTTGTTCTGTACCACTCATTCCTAGCAAAAAAACATTCAACTATGCCATGGTTATCTTGTCCAAGTAGTGATTTGGCTTACACTGAGTGAATTATATCATTCATTTGCCTAATCCCTCAACGTAAAAGAAAATAATCTTAACCTCATAAAATCATCAGACATCCCATTAAACTTGAAGGTATCACAGATCTCAAAGAAATTTGCAAGATGGGCGTTGGGATCTTCATTGGACAGCCCATAAAATTGTGCACTACTATGAAGTATGATGAGGAGTGCCAGCTTGATCTCAAAATTATTGGCTTGAATCGCTGGCCTTGTAACTCCTTAAGGATTGAAACCTAGCCTCATAAAGTCCATCAATATCCTCTTAACTCCTCCTTGCTCTCCTTCTTCTGCCATATTCCTTTTTATTTTTTCTTGACGTCTAGCTCTTCTTAGCTCTCTATCATGCCTTGTAATATCTTAAAACTCTTCTTCACTAAGCTCGTTAGACCTTCTCGTGTTCCTTGTGTTCAGGCACCTATAAAAACGCAAGAAAAAGTATCAAACACTCTTAAATATTAGTCACCTAAACTAAATAAGATGTTAACAAAATAATCCTTGACAACGACATCAAAAACTTGTTGATTGTAAAAAAAAACTACTTGTTTTACACTAAAAAATGCTAGTATACGAGTCGTTACTTGTAGTAAAAAACAGATATCGTCCCATAGAAATTGTGCTTAGGCACCACTTAATTCAGGTTATGCTTTGTTTAAGACTCAAATTCGAATAAAAAACTAAAAAGCAAACTAAATCAATCTAACTAGCAACGAACAAATAATGTAACAATGGAAATTTGTCAAAAGAATCAATCAAGTTATGAGAGAGGGAATTTTACCTATCATTAATGCTAATCTAGTCATTTATGTATTTATAGGGTGTCAGTTCTAGACAATTGTAGGATTGATTACTCTCTCTTGAGTTATAACCATTTCTTAAATTGTAAACCCTAATCAATTACGAACTTGCAATATCTCAATTCACAAATTACCCACAATTCTAATTAGTTTTAAAGCTCTCTAATAAACAATTGAGTTTTGCACGGGATCTCTCTCTATAAAATTACTGACTAGATTGATTAAGTGGTCAATTAGATCGCCTAACTCTCGTTAATCTAATCTAATCATTTTTATCTGGCTCACCCTCTTGGTTTGTTACCGAAACATGCAAATACATTAATTAATCACAACACCCAAATCAAATAAACATAATTCAAGTAGATTAACATTAAATATAAGTAAAATCTAGAAGGAAAAGTTAGAACGTCATCAACAACTCAAAATCTATAACCATACAACTCATCTCAATCTTACACATTAAATGAATAAAAAGAGAAATAGGGAGGAAATGAAACTTAGGTTTGACGATTCAGGAAAGCAGCGACATCGGGTGATCTCCTATTCCAGGAAGCTTCAGCGTCGGAACCCTACTCTTCTTCCTCTTCTTCTTTTCTCTCTCTCTTTTAGGTTTCCAAATGTAGGTTGAATGTAAAGTCTTTTCTAGGGTTACCTCCTAATACTTTTATAGTCTTTTCCAATTAAGGTAACTCTAGTGTCTTTTTGGGGTCTAAAATGCCCCTTGAAAACTCAAATTTGAAAGTGACCCCACGTCTGTCTGTGCGTAGGCCACGATCGTGACCCTTAGTGCACAATCGTGGCCGGTTTGTCTGCCCTCTGTCACGATCGTGGCAAATTCTCCACAATTGTGGCCTTGTGCTCGAGCTTCTTCCACGATCGTGGGCCTGTGTTAGTGCTTCTGTCATGATCGTGGCCTACCTACCACGATCATATGACTGCTTTTTCATTTGGTTCTCCTCTGAAAGTCTTCCAAATGCCCTGAAACACTAAAAAACTCATCACGACACCTCCTATATATAAAATTGAAGTTCAAAAACACGTTCTCACCTAAAGAACACTTAAAACACAAATATTTATGAACTAACACAATTTCTTTACCCAAACACACACTAAACAATCAAATTAATCACTTAACACACATAAAATTATCTATACAAATACAATGCAATCTACACCTATCACTAGCTCATCCAACTCTTCCTATGTCATCAATCCATTCTTGCTTTTTGGCCTATCTTCCAAAAAGCATATCAAAGAATCATCATGAACACAGTTAAATTCTTTCATCAATTCATCAATTGTATCTATTTAAAAGAAAGTAGATGTTTAATAAGCAGAAGAAAATATCAAAATTTTGTGCATATTAAACACCACAGTTTCATCATTCACGCGCAAACTAAGTTGAACTTTTTTAATATCAATTAAAGCATGTCCTGTGGCCAAGAATGGTCTCCCTAAAATTAAAGGAACTTTACAATTCTCTAGCATATCAACCACCAAACAATCCACAAGAAAAATAAAATTTTCAACTTTTACAAGTACATCCTCAATTACACCTTTTGGCTTTTTAATGAATTATCAGCTAATTGTGTAGTGACATGTGTATTTTTAAGTTCATCCAAGCCTAGTCTATCATAAATGGAAAGAGGCATCATGTTAATACTTACTCCTAAGTCACACGAACATGTATCAAAATATGCATCACTAATAGAGATAGGAATATTATAACTCTCTGGATCTTACATCTTTTGTGGCATGTCATATTGCAAGAGCATGGATGTCTCCTTAGTTAGCTTGACAGTTGACAATTCCTCTAGCTTCTTTTTATTTGAAAAAAGATCTTTCAAGAACTTACCATAAGAAGGCATTTGAGTTATTGCTTCAACCAAATGAATGTTAATGTGTAATTTCTTAAATAAATCGACAAAATTTTCAAACTTTTTATCCAATTGCTACTGTTGCAATCTTTGAGTATAGGGCAACTTACCTCCATGTTGTGGATCGTAGAAGGAATCTTGAATCTCCTTACCTTTCCTTGCTTTGCTAGTTCCTCCCACCTTTTCTTTTCTTTTTTCTTTCACTTCCTCCCCCTTTTGTTTCCTTTGATAATGATTTGAAAAAGACTCAACTTTAAATTGTCTAAGAGTAGGTGTTGGATCAACATTCACAAAGGCAGGAGTATTTTTGACTTCACTAGGTATGGCTTTCTGTTATTTCTCTCATCACTCACCTTAATGGCATGAAGTTGCTCTCTAGGATTTTTCTCAGTGTTACTAGGAACCTAGGTTCCTATCAGATATTTGGTTTGCTAGTTAAACCATTTGAGTTTCTAAGTTTCGAATGGAAGCTTCTTGATTTCTTAAGGCTGACTTTGTCTCATTCATGAAAGTTTGGATGTTTTGCATAAATCCTCTTAATTCACTAATGAAGGAAGTTTTGGTTAGGGTAAGTGTTTTGAGGGCTTCTTTAAAATTTAATTTCGTTTCAGTTGTTAAAAACCAGGAGGTTGATGGATGGATTGTGGGGGAGGTTAATTTTTGTTGTTGCTCCAAAGAAAATTTGGATGGTTCTTCCAACCAGAGTTGTAAGAGTTACTATAAGGATTATTTGTTCTGAAATTTCCAACAACGAAGTTAGCGCTTTCAATAGATTGAACATTGTTAAAGTGATTACCTGATTGACATTTTTTATTCAGGTGCCCTTCTCCACAAAAATCGCATTTTGGCATCCTTAAATCCTTGATTTTCTTAGCAAAAGCATCCAACTTTGCAATAATTATTGTAAAATCATCAATTTGACTTGTGTATTTTTAAGTTCATCCAAGCCTAATCTATCATAAATAGAAAAAGGCATCAAGTTAATACTTGCTCCTAAGTCACACAAACATCTATCAAAATATGCGTTACCAATAGAGATAGGAATAGTATAACTCCCTGGATCTTCCAAGTTTTGTGGCATGTTATGTTGCAAGAGCATGGATGTCTCCTCAGTTAGCTAGACAGTTGACAATTCCTCTAGCTTCTTCTTATTTGGCAAAAGATATTTCAAGAACTTAGCATAAGAAGGCAATTAGCTATTGCTTCAACCAATGCAATTGCTTAAATCTAATTGCCTAAATAAATCAAGAAAAATTTCAAACGTTTTATCTAATTGCTACTGTTGCTATCTTTAAGGATAAGGCAACTTACCATCATGTTGTGGATCATAGATGGAATCTTGAATCTTCTTACCTTTTCTTACTTTGCTAGTTTCTCCCAACTTTTCTTTTCCTTTGTCTTTGACTTCCTCCCCCTTTTGTTTCCTTTGATAATAGTTTGGAAAAGGCTCAACTTTAGATTGTGCAAGGGTCGGTGTGGGATCAACATTCACAGAGGCAGGAGAATTTTTTTAATTCACTAGGTATGGGTTTTCTATTATTTCTCTCATCACTCACCTCAATGGCATGAAGTTGCTCTCTAGGATTTTTCTCAGTGTTACTAGGGAGGGTTCCTAGATTCCTACCAGATATTTGGTTTGCTAATTGGTCCATTTGAGTTTTTAAGTTTTTTTGGAAGCTTTTTGATTTCTTAAGGTTGAATTTGTCTCATTCATAAAAGTTTGGGTGTTTTACATAAATCCTCTTGATTTACTAATGAAGGAAGTTGTGGTTAGGGTAAGTGTTTTGAGGGCTTCTTCAAAATCTAATTTCTTTTCTAGTTTCTGAAAACTAGAAGGAGGTTGTTGGATGGTGCGTGGGGGAGGTCTATTGTTGTTGTTGCTCTAAGAAAAATTTGGATGATTCTTCCAACGAAGGTTGTAAAAGTTACTATAAGGATTATTTGACCTGAAATTTCCAGCAACAAAGTTAGCACTTTCAATAGATTGAATATTGTTAAAATGATTACCTAATTGGCACTATTGATTCGGGTGCCCTTCCCCTAAAAAATCACATTTTGGCATCCTTAAATCCTCGATTTTCTTAGTCAAAGTATCCAACTTTGTAGTAATTGCTGTATAATCATCAATTTGTTGGACTCCTCTCTTTAATAGCCATTTAATAGGCCAATTGTAGGCATTGGATGTCATCTCCGCTAGTAAGGACCATGCAAATTTGGGAGTTTTGCTCATAAAAGATCCACAAGAGGCTACATCAACATGACTCCTTGTATATGCATTTAGCCCATTATAGAAAGTTTGAACTTAAAGCCAATCTAGAAGACTGTGACGTGGACATCCTCTGAGAAATTCTTTAAATCTCTCTTAAGCCTCATGCATCAGTTCTCCGTTAAATTGCACAAAAATAATGATATCATTATGCATTTTAGTAGTCTTTGAAAGAGGAAAATATTTTCCTAAGAATTTTTGTACCATGTCTTCCCATATGGTGATGGATCATGCCAGCTGACCCACTCTTAGCTTTATCTTTTGGAGAAAATGGGAACAACCGAAGTCTTATGGCATCATCACTAACTCCATTATGCTTGAATGTGTCACATATTTCCAAAAAATTAGTTATATGCAAGTTTGGATCCTCGCTTGCTCCACCACCAAATTGTACTGCGTGTTGAATCATTTGAATAATGGTAGGCTTTATTTCAAAATTACTGCCTTGAATTGCAAGCCTGCGAATGCTAGAACTTGCTCCATCAATTGTAGGTATTGCATAGTCCCTTAACGAATGCTCTCTTTCTTGAACATTACGCTCATATCTAAGGTCTTGCAGAGCTTGATAACCCTCCTAATGTTCAGCCATAACCTCTCAACTGATAATTTCTCTTTATGGTCTCCTTAAATTTCTAAATGTATGCTCAATTTTTGGATCTAAAGGATGAACCTCATCCTCTCCTGATCGAGTCATAAATTGTTGCCAACTTGCTGTAAAAACAAAAAATTTAATTAAATAAAGAAAAAATTGCTTGAATTAGTAAGTGCGCTTCTAAGATTGTGTATACAATCCCCGACAATGGCGTCAAAAACTTGATACAAGCTAAACTTTCATCTAGCAAGTGCAGTATAATTATAGTACAACATTATAGATATAGTTCCTATGAGGATTGATCATGAATACTCATAATCACACCTTTAACTACTGTTCAAGATGACGATTGTGAAGTTGTTGACTAAAAATTAATAACTATACAAAAATACTTACAGAAATAATTAATTCACTAAAAGCATACTAAAGTTCAACTTTCCCTCACCCCCTCTACCATAAAAAGTTCTAAACATACTTCTTTACATGAATTTGGTAGTTTCCTTTAGAAAAGTCAACCATATTCTAGGTTCTAACTAACTATCTAGACTAATTTCTGACATCAAACAACCAGTTTTTTAGGTCATGTCAATCAAAAACTATATATCTAGATACATTAAAAATCAACGAAACTCTTGTAATATTACCACCAAAATTACCCAAAAGTCTAATATTTCAGGTTGTCTTTGTAAATCTAGCTATGCTTTATCAAGATCTAATAATAAATTTATCTATGAATTCCATACCAATTAAAGGTCCATGCTTCAGGTTGCTTTAATGAACAACATGCATAAAAATCAAAGAAGCATTAAAAACAACATAAAGTATAAATTCATGTATTGAAAGATAATAATTAAACAGTCAAATCATAGTAGAATAGGGTTCGGTTCAACCTCCTTTTGGCACTAAAAAAGAAATTAAGCTAACATGTTTGTAAATAAAAACACAATTGGTAATAAATTTAGACAAAACATGATGGAAATAATATAATGAAAAAAAACCATCACAAGGATAATCCCCTCCTCCCAGCCTTCTCTCTTGAGCGCAAGTTGTGTGGGTTGTTTTCTATGTGATAGTCCCTTTTTATACTGCAAAATTCGTAACACCCTTGCCCTATTTTGATTAGGAAATTTTTTTTTCTTGATTTAGAAAACTTTTGTATGCCTATTTTGGAGTCCTTTTGAATATAGAATTAGTATCTGACCATATCTCTTCGATGCTTCCTTTTTTAGCTCCAAAATTCTTAAAGTTTAGTAAGACTTCTGCAAAATAAAATAAAACTAATTAAGCAACAAATTGGAAGTCTCAGTTAACAAATTAGGGCATAAATTCATGCTAGAATAGAGAAAATATACTAAATATTACTTCAGAATTTTTAGGGATAAGATACCCAATCCCTTGATTTACTAGTTATAACTCTAGGTTACTATAGTGATGTTCAAGATAATTTGTCATTGTCTGGATCTCAATTCTTTTGCTCATTGTTTTAGGTTTGTCTTCTCAGTTGCCCCACGTTATCAATTTGGGGAGTGCGATGGAGTGTGGAAAATGTTACATGAGACTTTGTGAGATGCCATGGCGAATTGTAAAGAAGGTGGAATAATGTGGTCAAAATTTAGATGGTAATGCGACCACTATCTTTGTTAGTGTAACGAATTGGTCTGCCTGGTTGGTCAAGGACTGCACTCGCAGACGTCTTGAATACCCACACTATGCCAGAGGTCTTGAAGTGATCCGGCGAAGTTCGTTGTTTGATGTTTTATACTCTTCATAAAGTATGACGCCGTGGGTCATTGACACCATGCATTCCAAGGTTTAGTATAAAATTTGCTGAGAAAAGCTTTCAAGTTTCTGTGATTCTTGTTTCATGCCAAGCTTTAACATTTCTTTCAAGAACTTTTTACCCTTTCGAGTTGTTTTCCCCCTTCGTTGGCCTTATTGTTATTGAGCATGATGCGTCTTATCGTTGTTTTGTCAGCATTTTTAGTTCCCTCTTTTTGTTTTCTCCAAGTCCGTGCAATTAGAAGGTTCATGTGACAAAAGGAAGATAAATTGCATTGACATGTATAGATTGAGAAAGAAGTTTTTTTTTTTTTAAATGTCTTTTGTGATACTATTATTGACGAATGAGACAATGTTTTAAAAATTAAATTGGACATCGAATTGGTCAAAAAAAAATTTTAAGGTTTAAATATTCAACCGTTATTAAATCGTTATAAAATTAGTATATAATAAATAAGAAGTAAAAATTATAAGAATAAGTAAAATATAGTATAAAATAAAATATTTTGTTGAAATAAAAATGCATTAATGATGTCTATTAATATGTAATAAACTAATAATTTAAACTAAAATTAAATCTAACATAAAAATTTTAATAATAAAAAAAATAAAAAATTAAATTTTTATATTATCATTTATTTAAATACTCGTAAAAGTTGAATTATGTTTAAATAAAGTTAATAGAAAGAATTCTAATTTTATTTTTAACTTTTTTTAATGTCCTTTAAACATACTTCTTTATATCTTAAATATTCTATTTTAACACATTTTAAAATTATCTGAAGCAAAATTACTTATATATACTAATTAGTAATTCAATTTATTAAACAATTTATGATAAAAATAATAATTAGTTTTTAAAAATAATAATTTAAAAATTTTCAATTAAATTACAAAGAGATAAATAAAACTTAAAATTTGATAAATATACTTTATTAGTAAAATTAAATAAATAAAAATAATAATTCATTTTTTAACAATAATAATCTAAAATAAAATTTTTAATTAAAATATAAAGAGATAAATAAAAATTTAAAAATATAATTTATTATTTAAATTGTATGAGAAAAAAAAAAGAAGATTAAAAGTGAAAAAAAATTCTTAAAATAAAAACTTTCAATTTCCAATTTTAAAAAAATTCAATTACAACGTCTGTGCATTTTGTCTCAATCATTCCGTCATAAGGTACACAGTTGGAGTGAAAAACTTGCCGCTGGGCTCACATTGACAGATTCTCAGAGCATATTGCCAATTTTTCACAAGAAATGGCCGGTTTTTTTTTTTTCTTATTTTATAAAAGGTTATACAGATAAGCTGATAAAAATTATTACGGTTCGTATTATTTATTTGGATCGAAATAACCGGTCGGATCCAATTTTAAAAACATTGGAATCACATGCTATGGTTATGATAAAATTGCAGTTTATTGCACTTCTGAATCTACTGTCGGATAACTCGGAGCATACGAAATCGTCTGTCATCAAAATAATATTCTAATATTGTGTTAATTAATTTTATCTACATATTTACGTAAATATCATGTAATTATATAAATGAGATTAACTAAAATGTGGTTAAAATTAGTTAACAAAAATAGAAAATCTAGTCCCAAACGGAGAGGTAGGCATAAGATTTACTGAAAGTACATACCCTCTATTCTAATTAACTAATTTTTATCGTATTTAATTAAATCTCATTTATAATTATGTCTACAAAATAAATCGAAATAGAGTTTACACACCTTCCTAGCCGGTAATGATTCAGATCCAAAAGGACACCAATGATGGGTTCCCACGTGCCCATGTGCAAGTGCAACTGATAAGAAATCATTACTCCTATTGAATAATAATTATTATTATTATTAACATAAATAATTAAAGTCTATTAATAGAAAAAAAAAATCATTACTCCTAATAAGTCTCTCTCTACTATTTTTCGTACATAAATGATGAATTGCATTTGGCTGCCCTAGATTTGAAGCCTACCAACTACCGAGTGTTGTGTTTCAACTTTCAATCTTCAGAAGCAAACGTCAGTGAAAATGAGTACAGGGAGAAAGGGATCAAAGTAAGAAATGTTAAGCATATGATGAAACAGTCAACACAGAAAAACACGCCTCTCTTTATAATGCAATTTCAGCCACCACTATTTTCCAATGCCTACAATACCCTCCAAACTAAAGACAATCCGAAACTTTCCGCCAGGGTATTTACGTCAAATCAAACCCCATGTTCATACGACAAAGTCTACGTACTACCACCCGCTATACCGTATACAGAACTAAATACGTAGAAAAATAACTCAGAAATAAACAAACAAAAGGCCCCAGATCCATGATCCATGGAAGCACCTGTTAATCACTAGAATCGTCATCGCCACCAAAGATGGACATGCGATTATAGAGCAAAAGCAAGATCAAAGCAAGAAACAGAGCGACGCCGACGGGGGAGCCACTGACTCTGTGAATGGTGTCAGGCTCACCAGTAGAGAAGATGGCGGAGACAAACGAGCCGCGGTCGGAGGAGAGGAACTGTATTGTCAAGAGGAGGATAATGGGCAGCAGGAGGAGACCAAGTGGGCTCAAAAGCTCGGAGATGGCCTCGGTTATGGCTTCTTGGTCGCCGATAAGTGAAGGAGCCAACACAACTATGAACACAACTACTGCCAGTAGGATTCCATGTGGTGGACCTCTGTACTGTCTCTCCTCTAACATTTTTGCTTTTGTTCTGGTGTTTATACGTGTGTTTGTATGGGTGTGAGTGCTTGATAATTGGAGTTTTTGAAGGCTTATGTGTGTTGAGTTTGAATCTTCATGAGGCTTTTGGTCTGAAGAGAAGAAATGGGGTCATGACTTGCGAGACTTGTCTTTTAAGTTAAAATAGGTGCTCAGAGCCTCAGACAGTCAGACGCGCTTGCTTATAACAATGAATGAAGGTTTATTTATCCCTTTTGGAGAACACGGCAAAAGAGAGTTTTCACTATTTTTCTTTCCAGTAAACAGTATTTCTTTTTAATAAAATGAGTATAGTAATTTTGGTACAATAATAGACAATACGGCCATTTTCACTTTTACCAAAGGTTTCCCGTTAAAATGAAAATGTCAAGCCTTATTGTTTATTGATATGGGTACTCAAGTAAATAATAGCAAGGTGATAACTAAATTGTATTTTCTGTAAAAAATTGCAACATTTATAGTCATGGTTAACCTCAGTCCACAATGACGTGGTTTAATCTAATTTGATCGTAGTCGTAGATTATTTTAATGAAAATATGATTAGATCCGATCAAAGATCCAAAGTAGGTGGACGAAAATATAAAATAGGAAACACCCATCTGTCTTCAACCACGAAACTCTCCAATAATTACGAAAATCTCTAAATTGATAAATAAAAACATGTGCTGTATGAAACCAGAAAAAGAAAGACTCATAGCTTTAGTCAACAAAGCAAAAATCAAAGGGCATTGCACTTTCTAGGTTCCTAGTTTAAATGTTTATGTGGAACCTGCTTTATGGACATAATGTTCTCTTTTCTTCACCAATATTTCCCTACCTCAGATCCTTTTTGCTTGTGCCTTTCAAAGCCACAACTTTTAAACCCACATTTTAGTTACTGTTTGTTTCATGTAAGAAGATTAAGAAAATACTAATAACTTGATTGTATGTGTGATAAGCCATATCGTGTTTTTTTTTTTTTTTAGGTTAAACCACCGGTATCCGAACCTATTGGGTTGACTAATCCGGTTCGGGGCGTAGACACAATTACGACTTTGACCCCTCCCTATGGGTGTGTTTAGTGGGGATTGAACTCGAGAGCTCTTCCCACTAGCTCAGCCTGTGTTGCCAACTGAGCCACAACTCGTAGGTTGTGTTTTTCTTTTTAAATTTGCATTAATAGTTTCCCACCACTTCTTATCCAGTTAAAATTTAAGAGGCTTACAGATAAAGTTATTACTATGTAAATATATTTCCTAAATAAGAATGTGGAAAGTTCACTTTTTGTTATTAATTAAAAGAAGTGCATGGATGAGAGAAAACCACCTACTTCTCTCTAAATCTATTGCTTGTCTTTAACTCTTTTCTTCAACATCAATCGACTAACATTCTAAACTTCCTAGTTGCATTTTTGGGTTTGATTAGTTTTCTTATCCTTTCACCCTTCTGTTCTTTTTCTGAGTCACCTCCCTTTTCTGATTTCCTTATACGGCCTCTATCTCTCAGTTTAATGTCTCTTTTGATAACCAATTCTTTCCCAATGCCACCAAACTTTCTGTTCCGACAAACTCTTTAGTTGCGAAGGAGTAAAAGGCCTTTTGGTCTTATTTTTCAAAGCATTTCTCACCTTTTTGTATTAATATTTTTAGAATGATTTTCCAAATTCTTCTAGTTTAGTTTGGCCTTTTACTTATTGTGACATTATATATGACCAAATTTGTCTCAATCTAACCAACTTCCCATCCCTTGTTTTACGCCTCAACCCTATTCATCCTCATTCTCGACTTTAAGTCACTCACTTCCCCTCTCCAATCTTTTAATGATTTATTCTCCTTCCCAAATCACCCCTATTCCATCCTCTAGTTAAGGTTAGTCTCAATCTCCCTCATTTAAACCTAGTGTCATCATAGGGGAACCTTCTCAAGGAACCTCCTTACCTCCTTCACACTACCATAACTCACTTTCACCTAGTAACCTTTCCCCCTTTATAACCAGACCTTAATACTAAGTTATCTTGGAGATGAATTATTGCAAGCTCTTCCCTTAGAAGCAAGCAATATTGTCCTCCATCTATTTCTAAGCGATCCAACATGGTAAACCCTCCTTTGGAATTATTAAAAGAAGGCGTTAGTCATTGGTCTTCAACAATAGTGAGTTTTTCTTTATCAAGAAAAGGCCATGTTATCAAGTATTTAACTCTTGGGTCATTAGGAATTAAAAAAGGTCAAGGCTAAATGATTTCCTCCTGAATAAAGACAATATATTTTTTGTTCACTTTCAATATAGAATCAGTTACACAAAAAGTAGTCAAATCTATTCTTTGTCATGTTTTCAACACAACTATTTTCCTTTAGCTATGGAAACTTCGGCTAGATATAGATACAATCAAGTAGAACCAAGTGTGTAGATTAATATCTATAATGTCCCTTTAAAATGCTGGACTACTAAAGGGCTAGAGCCAATTGTTATATAGGCAAGCCCTTATGCATAGAAGAAGCTAAAACTGCTAAGAAAAGGTTGGGTACATGAGAATATGTGTGGTTGTTAAATTGTAGATAAACTTCCTAAAATAATTCCCTTATTAAGACTTTTAAGGAATGATGAGCTGATAGAGGATTTAGTTAAGCTTTCTTTTATATGGAGACCACCAATAACTCAAATAGGGGGAGATCGGTACTCACAGGGAGAAGATTTAAAATTGGAGACTATCAAGAACTTATGGGTAAGGAAACTGCTATGATTTAAAACAAAAGAGACAACTAGTAAGATTGGCAATATTCGTAGTACTTCAAATGTTGTTAATAATTTTGGAATCAACAATGCTTCTGATAGAATAAAGAGGCCATCATATGGTAAAGAAGATGCAAAAGCCCTCACATTTAAGATGACCATTGCCACTGAATTGACCATTGAGCACAAAATTGAACATGGAACCAACTCTTAGTCCTCAACTTCTCCTATAGATAACCTAAGGCCTATCTAGAATGATTTATCAACTTCCTATATATCTATTTACAAGTTCCATTTTAACTCTAGAGATGGTTTCAAGGAGGAAAAGAGAAGGGAATTTGGCATGAAATGTTCTAATAAAGGCTATAAGAGCCACTCCATTCCTTAATTTCTTTACTTTCATGGAATTTGAGTGGTGTTCATTGTCCCAAAATGCAACTTTTGCTTAAAGAATTTATTGTTGGAATGAACCCATGCTAATAGGTAGTTTAAAGACCAAACTTAAAGTTGATAAGTGCCAAAAGTTTATGTTTTTGGATAAGCATTGGTTTACTCTTACTAACCACAACTTTCATCATAATGGAAGAGTGATTATTACTTATGATCCATACAAAATAAACATATCCTTGATAACATTGACCATATTATATAACTAGCTATTAGTCTGGTTTAAGAAAAGATCTAATTTTTTGTTTCCTTGATCTATGGTTCCAACTTGGCCTTTTAAAGGAAAGTTCTATGGAATAAACTCAAAGAAACTCACCCTGCTATATATTCCCCTTCAATCATCCTAAGGCACTTTAATAATTGCTTACATGCATCAAAATTTAAGGGAAATACTTCTTTGAGGAACTATAATGGTGATATAAGACAATGTATTAGTGAAATAGAGGTTATTGACCTAAAATTTGAGGGAGAATTTTTTCACATAGAGCAACAAACAAAATGATACATGGAATATTAGAAACAAAAGTAGACAAGGTATTGATTAATGAAAATGGCTATTGAAATTTTTAGAAAGCAAAGTGTTTTAAGAACCCTCATTCTCATACCACAACCTTCTTATCATACATAACCTTGAGCTTAAATAACCTAAAAGAAGTTTGCTCATATTTAATAACTTATTATCTGAAGTGAAAGGCTTTAAAAAAGCAGTTATTAGGGGATTATCATTTAAAGGTCAAGGTTACAAAGCTTTCATTTTCATGAGGAAAGGGAATGAAGGAAGAACTTAAGGTTTTAAACTAATGTAGGAACAAACATTCAAAAGTTGATCTCTAATATAGGGGAAAATTTTAATTCTATTTAAGAAATGTTCTACTCCAAAAATCTTGCATTATTATTAGAGGTAAAAATAGTCTTAAATGCCTATTGTAAAGCAGTTGTGTTGGACCCCGAATCATTTTGCAAGCTAAGATTAGTAAATAGGAATTTTGGATGATTAATTATGAGTAAAGAAATCAAGAATTCTTGAAATCTAATGATATGACAAGGTGAT
>JAOQMQ010000195.1:16636121-16649487 GCA_027563845.1 Erythroxylum subrotundum | reverse complement strand
GCTTGTGGAGCATAATATTAGGCAAGGTTGTGATCATAAATAATGACAATAAGAGGGGGGAAAAGAGCTATAATGTATATGTTTTCACGAAGTCATTACAGAATTCATTATCTCAGAAGGTAGACATGTTCACAGATTATATAATATAGTGGTTGAAAACATGTAGGAAGAGATTTAAAGGAGTAGAGTTTGTTCCTTTATCATTGAAAAGTTGTATTATGATTAATTTATTCAGGCTTCCACTAATCTACTTCTGCTTCTGCTTCTGCTTCCACTTCCACTGCTTTTAATTGATGTATTTGTGTATGTAGTATGCATATATGAACAGGAAAATGAATGAACCAATAAAATTAATACCTTGAAAGGCTAGGGTATATTGTTTTTCATGTTATAATTTTATTACAAAGATGCGTGAATGTATATGTCCAACCTACGGTCCCACCAGAGATAGGAATCTTCACTAGGCTAATGCCATTCTTAAAGCAGCGCTTGATTTAACAATCTATGCATTCTAAATTTGACAATCCAAATATTGTAGAGGTACTGTCCGATTTGTAGCTTTCATTACCGTGAGCTCTGTGAGGTTTATCTTTCTGACAAGAAGGCCAAAGGAGGCCAAGTAAAGTTGCTTACAACAAAAGCGTAGTGTCCTTTTCATGACAGCCTCATCAACAGTAGCACAGCTTGCCTCTTTATCAATACCAAACAAAATCACACACTGTATTACCTACAGCTGCATTGTGGTCAAGCTAAGCATATCCACATAGACATGGCTTCTACTTGCAATAAAACATCCACTCTTCAATTCATTTTCATTTGTCACTCAAGTGCATCAGAACCTTAATTCATGCAGAAATGCTTCAGGTCTTGAAGTCAAGGATCTGCTTCCTTCACACCGCCAGTCTTTAAATCTTTACTATAATTTTTAATCATTGATGAAACTTCTCCTGTCAAGTCAACATGTTCTCTGCAGATTCTTTCTCAGCATTTCCACACCAAATGACAAAATTTGAAGATAGTAAATAATAATACTGTTGTCTACGTCCACCAGTACATCTTATCACAAGAATACCAATTGAATTCCCGAGCAACAACCCAATAATGATCCCACACCAGCATAGCTAAATCTTCCAATATCAAGTTCTGTTTAGTCTTTGATTAGAAGAATCTTAATTAGAAAGAATAAGAAGAGACAAATAAGAATTTGGAATGTATATGATAAGTGGCATGTGAAGACACTCCCTTTCCCTTCCATGAATAGATGGCTATGGTCAATTTCTTGTCTCTAGGCAGGAATTGGGCAATAGAGGGACCATTGGAGTTTGGAGTTTGGCTGGTAGAGTCACGGGGAATTGTTCCATGCCTAAATTCTACAAGTACTGTTCTTAACACAACTCCCTCCAATTAGATCTCTCTCTTATCCTCTTCATAGAATTCTTCTCATGAAGTCTGCAGGTCTGAAGGTTTGATGGCTTCTGTTTCATCTTGTTCTTTCTCAGTTCTGTCTCAAGATGACGAAAGACCAGGCCTTCAATCCTTAAGGGTACTTGTCTTTTCAATCAATGAATGCATTCTTGAATTCCTAGCAAACACAGACTCCTGGAAATCCTTGAAACTGCAATGCACTTCCAGGCTACAGATTCAAAAGCAAGAGTTCTTTGAATTCTTCGAGCACTCAGTCCTCTCAAATCTTTACTGGGGTATTGAAAACATTGAAGCTGCGTTACAAGCAAAATGTCCTGGAGAGAAAAGCACTTTACTGAGTGATTCAGAGAGAATGCTTCAGGTCCCAGCACTGCTTGATGAGCACGGAGTCACAGCTGGAATTTCGAACCATTATTTGGTTTGTTTAGCGTACTTCTATCTGTCAGTTGTTAAGAAGCTGCAAAACGATGAATGGCAGGTAGCCCTGCACTTTCTTCAAGCAATCCTAGTCTCTCCAAGATTGCTTCAAAAAGAATTTCTGCTGAAATTTGGGAGAAGTTTCTTTTACTCGAGTATTATGCCCCAAGTAGAAGTAATCAATGAACAGAAAGGCTTATCGGATGATCCTTTAGCAGATAGTAGTGAGGACAGTATTGATGAAGCCGTAAAGCAAATTGCCGGGAGGCACAAACAGTGGCTAATGTATTATCAGGTTATTTCATACGGAGAGATTCCTAAGGGGAACAACAGAAATATAAACTCTTCTTCCCTGGAAGATGAATCACAGTGCTTTTCGTAAGTCTTCTTTTACTCATTTTCTGCTATTGCACCTTCTATAATTTAATCATTGACATTTAATGGCACAAAAGTTGAATTTGAACCTCCCTAATTACCCAGGACTAACTCTTGAATGAATAAATGGCAGTATAAATTAGAATAGAAAAATCATTAATACTTCCCTGTCCTTTCTGTATCAATTACAATAGCCAGAGTAAGTTTGAATCTATATACTTGTGATATCTTCTCATTGCTCATAGTCATTGTATCTCATGACAGGCATGTAGTGACCAGCACTAATGACTATTACAACTCTACTGAGCAAGGACACCTCTTCCAAAACTTTAACACTGTAAGCCTTGTATTAGTTCATATTGGAGCAGAATTCTGATTGGGGATTATGCTTGAAATTGAAAATCACAAAAGAGCTATGGATAATCTTGCTTTAATTTACAAAGTCGCATATGTTATTCAACAAATTTGGCTCGTGTTTGTTAACAGATTAAATTGTTATAAATGTTAACGCAGAATGACAAGGTACATCCACTTGATCCTCAAGGACATGTACTTGAATGTCTGCCAAATGAACCTAAAGTATGCAGAGAAAATCAGAAACTTCAACATAGTTGTACAGCTCTTAAACATTTGAATCAAGTTCCAAAGTCAAAATTTCAGAAAACAGAATATGAGGACGACTTAAGCATCAAATGCCTCCATGAAGTGCTCCTGGACACTGAATCAGATACACCAACTTCATCGAGTTCACATCACGATTGTTCTCTGAATGACAGTGATCTAGAGGTAAATGTTTCAAAGCAATTTTACTTACCATTTTCAAGAACCATCCAATAATAGCACTCACTCATATCTCCGAAAACCAGGGAACCAATGAATATATTAAAACTTCAACGAGAAGAGCAAGGGAAAGCGACAATAAACTGCAACCAGAAGTCTGTGCTCAGTTACGTTCACAATAGCAGCTATATAGCTATCTTTAGTTATTACCCAAGAAAGCAATAGAAAGGTTAGTCTCATAATTATAATTTCTTTCTGACATGAAATTTCTCTAACTTGCACAGGAACCTGCAAGCTCCATGCTCTTCATTGAGTACAAGGTCCACAAAAATGACCTTGCCACATTCTCCACAACATCAAGTGCAAGATGTAGACATAACAGACTTATTATCTGGCAGATTTGTCAATTCTGCCAGTGATTTAGATTTATCCTTATCCAAACATAGATATCATACCAAGGAGAATTGCCTCCTAGAAGAAAATTCAGTTGAGAAGTTATCACAGCGCGAAGTTCTTAATCAGACATCATCCACAAATCTGCAGAGTTACAAGTTTTCCCTGGTAAGTCAACAGAAAATATCTCCAACTAAACAACAGATATCTCATAAGTCAAGAAAATTCAATGAATCGTTCGATATCTCTGGAAAAGATTCCAAAATGGGATTGGTTGGAGTACTTGAGAAAGCAATTTCAAAACTATTTTTCTCGGATGGATTAGTAAAGTGTGAGGAAGACTATGCTGTACAAGTTACAACCATTTACGAAATGCTGAACAAGAAAAGAGGAGCAAAATACACAATGTTGAAGGATGTGATTTTGGATCAACTGCTTACAGCTATTTCAAGTTCCAAGGAGGAAAGAATCATAAGAGCATCAGTATATGTGCTTACATCTATAATATCAGTGAACAAGTCTGCTTTAGCAGACATCAAGAAGAAGGGTTTGCAGCTTTGTGATCTCGCAAGTGCTCTGAAGCACAATGTGCACGAAGCAGCTACTCTTATATACTTGATAAATCCTTCTCCGACGGAAATAAAGACATTAGAACTTTTGCCTGCGTTGGTGGAGGTTGTCTGCACTTCAAACATTAACATGGGGAAACCAACGTCACTTCCGATGACACCGCCAGCAGCTTCTTTGATGATTATTGAAGTACTGATAACTGCATTTGACTGTGCAACCAATAATATGCACATGGCTGCAATTAGTTCTCCTCACGTTCTCTGCAGGCTCCTAGATCTTGCTAGAAGTTACAATACAAACGAATATACCTCTTTGGTCAAAGTTCTGATAAAGTGTATGCAATTCAATGGACAATGCAGAAAGTATGTATCACAAACTATTTCCATTTCCCCCTTACAATGTCTCCTGCAAAGTGACGTGGAGGATGCCAAGTTAACAGCAGTTGAGTTTTTCCATGAAATCCTTCACATTCCAAGGTACAAGTTTCAGTTTATCGACTCACATGGTCATGTAGTCAGAATTTTATTATTGACAACATTATGAATGTGCTTATAAATGTCACTTCTAGGTCCATGCCAAACATTTACCGGTGAAGTTCTAGAGGTTTTTTCTCACTCAACCCAGTTTTCTTTAGATTTTCTATTTGAAGTTGTAACGACTACACCTTGTTGTTTTAAATCATTGATCAAGTTAATTATCCTTCAGAGAGACATCTACTTATAAGCAGAATATAATGATCTTTTGCATAAGTTACATAAGTTCATCGTTCTTTATTAGTATATGATTGCTTCTTTTTTTTGGGAGGTCTCAGATCCTCAGCCATCAGCCTATTGCGAAGGGTGAAAAAGGAAGGAAGCACAGACATGGTGCAATCACTAATCCACTGTGTGCCAAAACTTCAACAGAACTATCAACTTTTGGTGGCTAATTTTGTATTGCAATTAGAGATAGTGGTAAGTTACCACATTTTGCTCTTCCTTTATGGGCTTATGTTAAAAAGAGTAATGTATGCTTTATTATTTGACCGAATAAATGGTGGAGAAAGTTGAACTTCTGCGCAGCTGATGTAGCCAGCAATTCGATGTATCAGGAAAACTTGTCGGTCAAGAGCGTATTCATAGACAAGGCCATGCAGATCATATTTGAATTATTGGCTTCAGAAAATTGCTCTACTACACAGCAATTATCTGCATTCATTCTAGCAAATGTTGGAGGAACTTATTCTTGGACAGGGGAACCATACACAGTGGCATGGCTGGTGAAGAAAGCAGGTTTAAGCTCTTTATACCATCGAAACATGATAAGAAACTTTGACTGGATGGATCCAAGCCTGCAGGTAAGATGTGAAAGTGTATGGTGCATTTTGTTGTTATATTTAGGTATTCAAATTAAGAAAGATCTACCATATGCAGGACAGAGAAATAGACTGGTGGTGCAGCAAAATTGCGAAAGGAATCATTTCCATGGGGGAACCTGTTTTCCATGCTCTAAATAAAGGTTTGACAAGTAAGACAAAGAAGATTTCTCGTGACTCTCTCACAGCGATTGCATGGTTAGGATTCGAAGTTGCCAAATGTGCAAAGAGGATAAGATATACTGCATGCGATATCTTGCTCAATGGAATTGAGCAATTTATGCATCCTGGCTTAGAGCTTGAGGAGAGGCTGCTAGCCTGTCTCTGCATCTACAACTATGCATCTGGAAGAGGTAAAGATCCCACTTATACAGGACTATGACCTGAAGAGGCTCTAATATCTCATCAGAAAGTCAGCTATAGCTAACGTGCGACTGTACAATGTACTAATATGACAGCACAGTTATTTATGTTCAATTCCTATCTAGATTCATGTTATTTATTCAGGAATGCAGAAACTAATTCATCTCTCGGAAGGAGTAAGGGAGTCACTGAGGCGGTTTTCAAGCGTCACCTGGATGGCTGAGGAATTGCATAGAGTGGCTGACTATTACTTGCGCAACAAATCGGTTAGTGGTCTAAAGCACTGAGAGTTGTATAAAAAGTCACATATTCTTTATTCTGTTATTTATGTTGTTCTTCACAAGAACTTTTTGGTAGAAATACAGCAGTATCAATTTTTACTAAATGTAGTGTTAGATAGCTCTTCAATGTTATCACAATAATAGGACAGACTCTCAGAAACCCTTCTCATAGTTTCCTGCAAGCCATTCAAGGAACACCCGAGTGACCATCTCTAAATTCAAATTCTGAATGCTCTTGGATTTTCTAGTCCTAACTAGTAACTCAGCTTCCTGCTAGCATCTCTGCTGTTGTTTTCATTTAAACCTGTGCTCCATGGAACTATCTATGTAAGCATTCAGTAGCTCTCAGGAAGATTGTCCCATCTATATTCATATTATCAACGAGCATCCATGTCTAGAACATATTGCATTAATGATTAGTGGAAGCAGCACTTCATTGCCTCACATCAACCTTACTATTGTAAGAACAGCGTATTTCTTGTGTGCATACGCAAATTATGGAGGCATCGGACAGCAAAAGTGGATCAGTGACTGCTCTCATCTACTATAAAGGACTGCTTCATAGTGGATACTCTGATGGTTCAATCAAGGTATGAAATAGTTCCACATGTTAAAGGCTCAACACTTAACAGTACAATTTCTCATGTCTGGGGATAAAAATTCAAGGCTAAAAAATCTTCACAATGGAAAACACAGAAGAATTTTTGAGTATAATTTTGAAGGTTTTCAACAGGTGTGGGACATCAAACAGCAATCGGCTACTCTTGTGTGCCACACGAAAGAACATAAAAAAACAGTAACATGTTTTGCACTCTTTGAAGCAGGAGACAGCCTTTTGAGTGGATCTGATGATAAAACTATCAGGGTGTGGAACACTTCTTTCACAAAGATAGTACTGTGTTTGCTCATCAGATCTTGAAATCTCGTGTAGTTCGACGTTTAAGTTATGTGTTTCTTATGCAGGTATGGGAAATGGTCTACAGGAAACTGGAGTGCGTTGAAGTTGTTTCCATGAAAGACGCAGTTCGGAAGTTACAAACCTATGGCCAAATGATTTTTGTGATCACCCAAGGTCATTCAATGAAGGTGAAAAAGTAGCAAGTCAAATTGGCTTATAGACTTGACAACTCTTAAAAGTTCAGTGTTCAAACTTCAAACTAAGAAGAGAAATTTAAGTAAATGATTGATCTCCTTATGTATGAGTCTGGTATTTTGCACTAGTTTCTTTTAATTCAAACAATGTTAGGCTTGTAAAACCTAACTGCCAAGGGAATATAAGAAATGCTGAGAAACCGAATAACAAAAGTCACAATCACAAAACTGAAATTTCTTGATTGAGAACAGAATTTTTATCTTTTCAAATTTCCGGATAAGTATATGGAGATCATGAGATTGTTACTAGCTCAAATTATGAGAACTCATATTAGTATTGCTCTTTGAAATTCACTTGCAGGATAACTCTTTTAACTTCAGAACTTAATCTTAAACAGGTTGTTGATCCCCAAAGAACTATAAAAGATATCTGCAAGGCCAAAAAGGCGAAATGCATGAGTGTGATCAGGGGAAAAGTGTACATAGGCTGCACGGATTCAAGCATACAGGTAGGTCATAGATCCTCTCTTAATTCAACTCATGAAATATGCTTGAGAAGTATTTGACGTCCCTTCTGTAGGAGTTTGCCATAGCAAGCAACCGAGAGCGAGAGATTAGACCACCAACAAAGAGCTGGAGAATGCAAAGTAAGCCCGTCAATTCTATTGTTGTGTACAAAGAATGGATTTACAGTGCAAGTTCAAATGTCGAGGGTTCAAAAGTTCAGGTGGGAGCAATGAATTGTAATATGAATAGCGTATGTTGCACAAAAAGCTTTTATTAATCTTAGGAATGTCTTTACAGGATTGCAGAACATACTATAATCCCCAAGTTTATATAGCTGAAGTAAGAAATGTACTAACAATGGGAGTAGTGGAAGATTTCTTGTACTTAAATTCCAGCTCATCAACCAGCACCCTACAGGTACATGGTGGTAGTTTTAAGTTTCTGATGTTTCTGTCAAGAACCTAAAACCAGAATGCCAAGTAACTTCTGCTAGATTTCATCATTTGGACCCCCAATCTTAGATGCACATTAATAGTTTTTTTATCATAAATTCTATCTGTAAAAGTGCTTTTAGCTGCTTTGGAGGCCATCTTAAGTACTTCTAGTATCTGTTGAGAATAGATTTGGCTGAGAGCAACACACCAGAGAGTTGGGAGGATATCAGCAGGAAGCAAAATAACTAGCCTCCTTACAGCTAATGACATCATTATATGTGGCACCGAAAAAGGACTTATCAAGGTTAGTTCACTACACTCAGACCTTGATCCAGTTCAATTCAATAATTGCTCTCACTTCAATTCCGTCTCAACACAGGGTTGGATTCCACTCTAAGAATGAGTTCAACACAAAAGGCAGAACCTTCCATTTGTTTCCCGTGGTGATTGTTCACTGAGTTGTTGATATTACAATGTAAACATTGTGCGTACTACATATGTTGGCCTGGAAAGAATTATAGGTATAGGATTCTGTAAAGTTTCCAGTTTGTTTTGGGCAATGAATCCATATAAATATGAACACCTATACATTGATTTATCTGTTCAGGAAAAAAAAAAAAAAGTCTACAGACGATGGTTTTACGATTTATTCACCAAAAGCCACACACCTATGGCTGAAATAATCAACTTGTCCTTGAAATAACGAGCCTGCGATAGAGTTGAAGTTTGTACAGACCACAAAAGAAGAGTAAATTTAAAATTTCAGCATTATAGGAGTCGAAAAAAAATTCTTTTTGGTATATCCAAAAGGATGCAAAAGATGAAACTTTTAACCTTCCCCAGTGAGTGAACATCTCCAAATAAATTGTAACCATATAAATTTCTAAAATCCATGCAAGAATAACCTCATAATGTGTTAGAATGGTTACTTGATAATTCCAAAGTTAAAGGGAGACTAGGATATTGAACAGGTGGTAGAAAATAATAGTTGTATTATTATGTTATATGACAAGTTGTCTAAAAGTCGAGAATAATGTTCAAGTTATATGCTTCATGTGCAATCAGTAGTAATCTATACTATATTGTTATCTCTGTCAACTGTCATTTGACCATGATCAGTACCTTATTATTCTTACATGATCTTTTTGGTTTTAGATATAAGGATGGTCTAAGTTAGAGTAATTTGTTACATGAGATTGCTGTTTCGCAGGCCAGATCTTGACTTGATTAGTCATGATCAGGGCTTGATCTTTCACTCTGCTTATTACTATATAAATAAAAAAAAAGTCTCCCATCTGGCCTTTATATATGATCATGGGGTTTTTGTGGAGATCAAAAAGCCACGAGGCATTAGTCCTCTTCCTGGTCTGGTCCAGGATCAACTGTTCTGTAATCCTCTTTGCCAGATTTTTAAGAAATCATTTAACTTTCCAACTCTATGGATTGATGCATATGATCCAACTCTGCAACTATCTTCACCCTAGGCCTCTGTCATCCTTGACAGATCAAAGGATATGATATGTGAACAGCAACAGCTAAAAATTCTAGGAACCACTCTGGAGCTTCTGACTCTGCCACATTATGATAGCATCTGAATTTTAGTAATGGAAAAAAAGTAATACAATTTTGAGTTGTAACTTATAGATACAGGAATTGGCCATCAAAACCATTTCTCTCACATTTGAAGCTTTCCTTCCAAATCGGTTGTGTTTTGACTTTTACCCCTTGCTCACCATTACCTCAATTTTAATAAAGTGATATCTTATCAAATGGAACTAAGTCCATTGGCCAGAAGTATTAGACCAAAATTGCAAAGCCATAAAACCAGCAACTGCCACCTTGCTTGGAGAGCGATTATAAAGCCAAGTAAGAACAAGTGTTCGATATAAATTCACCTACTATTAGACTGTCAGCATCCAACGGTAGCAAACCTGCTTGTATGGCTCTCCCAATATATCATCCTGATCCTACCATCCAAAGCAATAAATTTTCTGGCTTGAATACAGACACCTACACGCACACATGAACTTAACGATCTTGTTTGTTACTTGAGAAACATTCAACCTTTCCTTTCCAAACCTCTCCATTATCTTCCCATCGAAATTGGATCGGTTTCTGTCAGAAAAAAAAAAAAAAGAAAAAAAGAGAAGAAAATGGATTCTGAGCTCATTCACCGGAACAATACTAACACGACTCAGACAACAGAACCGCTTCCTGATCATCTACCAAAACATACAGTCCCGCGTTCTCTCCCAAAAGCTACGAACCCAGTTCATTGCTTGTTTCGCCAACAAAGACTGGTCTGCGTTCTCCTTGGTTTCTCTATTGCTGCTCTCTTCTTCAACACATTCCCTATCTCACCACCTCAACCAAATCATCCAATAACAGACCAAATTTTCGTGTCTGGATCCCCTGTCGCCCTCAATCGACGTGTTCTTTATGAGTCTCAACAAAAACCAGTGAGAATTCCAACAGGTTTGAAGAGAAAGAGTTCCAGGATCTTGGTCACCGGTGGTGCTGGTTTTGTGGGCAGTCACCTTGTGGACCGTCTTATCGCTAGGGGTGACAATGTGATCGTTGTTGATAATTTCTTCACGGGACGTAAAGAGAATTTGTTACACCATTTTGGAAATCCTAGGTTCGAGCTTATCAGACATGATGTGGTCGAACCAATTCTATTGGAGGTTGATCAGATCTACCATTTGGCTTGTCCTGCCTCTCCTGTCCACTACAAGTTCAATCCTGTGAAGACTATCATATCCTTCCTTTGTCCCTTAATAAATCCTTTAAGTTCGTTTTTCTTTTTTCTAATTTCTTTTCAGCTATATGTCTGTATCTCGCATTTTGACAATGTTTGAACTTGCAATCAATTATGGTAACTATACATTGAGATGTATCCATATCAACGTTGATCTAATACAGTGCATGCATGCATGCATAGCGTGCGTGGAGACATGTATAATATTTCATGATTAGCAACATATTTTGTTTGGTGTCCTTGATTTGGTTGGATATGTGAGTGTACAAGACAAATGTGGTGGGAACATTGAACATGCTAGGATTGGCAAAGAGGGTTGGTGCACGCTTCTTGCTAACCAGCACCAGTGAAGTCTATGGTGACCCCTTGCAACACCCTCAGGCTGAGACCTACTGGGGCAACGTTAATCCAATTGGCAAGCTTACAGTTTCATTTTTCACAAATTGTATCATGAGTTTTGCAGCTTTTACGGATGTCACTTAATTCTGTACAAAAACAAAAATTCCCCATTTGACAGGTGTTAGGAGTTGCTACGATGAAGGCAAACGCACTGCTGAGACCTTGACCATGGATTATCATAGAGGGGCTGGCATAGAGGTTAAAGTTTCTATCTTCATTTTTTTCATTTTCTTGCAAGTGACATTTTCATATAGTTTATCAATGTCTAATATACTTGGAATTTAAGCGTTTTTGTTATATTATTCATCAAGTGCTTAAGATATTCCAAGCACTTTATATATTGACAAGAAATAAAGGGCTTTGCAGGTGAGGATTGCTCGAATTTTTAACACCTATGGACCACGCATGTGCATAGATGATGGACGCGTTGTGAGCAATTTTGTGGCACAGGTTCTAACATCATTAATATCCCTTTCTACATCTGCTCTTCTTATATACATATATAGATTAGCATTTCAATATTATAATTTACATTGCACAGGCACTAAGGAAAGAGCCAATGACCGTATATGGTGATGGGAAGCAGACGAGAAGTTTCCAATACGTTTCAGACCTGGTAAATGTCTCTTTTTAAGGCTGATCAATATATAGTTGTTAGTACTTTAAACGTGCAAGTCAATTAGAAGCAAATTTCTTTGCTATATCATTGGATCAATCTGAAGTCTAAGCCCTTGAATTCATCTTAATGGGCTCAATACATGAACAGGTGGAGGGTCTAATGCGACTTATGGAAGGTGAACATGTGGGGCCTTTCAATCTTGGCAACCCTGGTGAATTTACCATGCTTCAGCTTGCTGAGGTATGAATCTTTCTTCAGTAGTAGGAAAGGGAATTGACAATTGATGTTAGATGAGCCTTTCCTTTGTTGAATTTTCTTTATTCCTGGCAATGTGGAAGGACCTGCGTACTTTAAATTTGCCTTGAGATTTTTAGAATTAGTTAGCAATAGTATTATTAACTGATTAAAACTTAAAAAGTGTTTGTGATAGTAGCCTCTTAAACCCTTATGTACTAATTTCAAGTCTTTATGTGGAAGAAGAGAGAATTGACTAGTTTAGACAATATGCTTGTGCATATTCAGACAAAGAGCAGTAAGGTATCTTTGGATCCTTTTGGCAGTTAGTAAACGAAATGGCATGTCATTCGTAATTTGTAATTTGTAATGTATGTAGGTGGTACAAGAGACAATTGATCCAAAGGCGAAAATAGAGTTCAGGCCTAACACAGAGGATGATCCGCACATGAGGAAACCTGACATCACTAGGGCTAAGGAGCTTCTTGGTTGGGAGCCTACTGTCTCTCTCCGCAAAGGTCTTCCCCTGATGGTTTCTGACTTCAGACAACGCATCTTTGGAGATACTGTCACTTCGGCCTCCAAATCCTCTGCTTAATTAGACTCTTGTCATATTTTCAATTCTTGCCATCATTATTTTTCCAAGAATATTGGTGATAAACCAACAAATAAATGTATAACAGAAATACCCCAATGCTGCAAGAATGAATAAATGCCAACCCTTGTTCCTTTCTGTTGAAATTGTTGACTAAACATGGCACCTTTTTCCAATCGAATTGCAATTTTAATTAGACTTCGTTGACATTCTTACTTGTGCTCTTTCATATAGTAGTAAGGTTGGTCTCTTTTTCTTAAGATGCTTTATTGATCTTACATTCTTAGTAAATATGAAAAACAATGAAAATAAAGTTAGTTTTTTTTATTAATCCAAGTGTGTTATATTAAGGACCTGCTTATTTTTATTTTTATTTTTGTTTTTAATTTTAATAAAAATATTGTTCGTTTGAATTTTTAATTTAGATTCTTTAATTTTTCATAACTTATGAAAATTGTAAAAAGTCAACATTTTTTTCTCATAATCTAATTTACTATCAACTAGATATAGATCATTTAATTATTTAATATTAATTGTTAATGAGAACTATGTATAATTTAATTTAATTTGATTTAAATAAGCTTCAAAGATGTTAATGTTCGTGTGAAGATTCACGCCTATGTATATCACATATACGAATGTGTATGTAGCCCATGTAAGCTTCTGCAACTATGTAAAGTTGTTATTTTGAGCAAATTTTGTGATACGTGATCACTTACATGGTGTATGTAGTCCATGGAAGCTTTTATAACTATATAAAGTTGCGATTT
>JAOQMQ010000195.1:16531813-16543620 GCA_027563845.1 Erythroxylum subrotundum | reverse complement strand
TACTAAAATGGCATCTTAGCTACCTTGAAATTGCATGTGCAATTTCATTTCTCCAAGCTACTGCTTCTTTAAAAATAGGACATATTATGAAGTCATGAGAATAATTAAATGAAGCTAAGTCAATGATGTAGCCAAAACTGTTGGCTATATACAGTTCAATCACATGAAATGTATATGATCTCAATACATATGCTAACATTGGGTATGTATATGATCTCGATGATAATGTAAATGGTACAAACTTATTACTATTTTTTAAGTGTTTTAAACTTACTAAGCCTACAAGAAGGGTTTAGTAAGCCTCCAACAATAGTAATTTTAATGTGTTTTGCAAATGTCTCCTTCAATATCAATTGCACCGAATATTGTAGAAGCTATAAATTATCAACCAATGAAGTTAATCATCATAACTAACAACCAAATTGCCTGGTTTATTTCAATATCTACAGTGAAAGTCTGTAAACCATGAATATTGTACAAACATCAACATCTTCCAACCAACAATACAAGGGTTTATTTCATTTACAATGCAAGCAGTTGATTAAATTCATAAAATATAAAATACCTGTCAACAGATTCCGAAGATAAAAGTTGGAGATAATTGCAACCTCTCACCGATCAACAACAACCAATGATTCCTAAACAGAAACAAAAGAATCTAGTTAAATAATTGGAATGGATCCAAAGTCAATATAAGTTTTGTGCATTTGCAAGCATCAACCGATACAACAGTTTTAGATAAGTGACCAATGCACTTAAATTTTAAGAATGAAAATGCCATATGTAAGAAACACCTTCTTGAATGACTGATATTGCTCAAACACCATTTCTGTTCAATACATGAATGAATAACATGTATATAACTCAGAATTGTATATAACTCAGAAGTATGGAAGATAACATGTTTCAAGTAGTCGACTGATAACATACAAAATTTTCTCAGACATTATATGCATTCATCCAGCCTGCAATTCAACACTTCCACTATTATTGGTTAGGGAATTTCAACAGCTAGCCAACCACAATGACACAATGCATACACATTATTCTCACCAATTTTACATACAACAAAACCCCAACACAGATCAGTATACAAATCCCTATCCCAACTCCTTCCCCAAAGCAAAACCAACAAACTTCAACCACCAAATGAATGATTAAGACGGACAGAGAGTAGAAGAAGACGACAATGTTCAAGACGTTTGCGACACCAGAGTGTCGGGGAAGCAACGAAGACCGACATATTTCAACCATAGAATCAAATACTTACCTGACCCTGGAGAGACGAACGTCTTGGGGAAGAAGAGATCCGAACAGATCCGAGAGCGAAGGTTGGAGGAACAACAGTCAGGGATAGAGGAACAACAGTGGTGCGCTGGTTTTTCGGACAGAGAAACAGTAGTCGGGGACGAGGAGACAGAAGGTGTCGGGGAAGAATAGGGGGTTAGTTGTGTAAAATGGGTCTTCGTATTTTCAGGGGACAGGGACAACGTGTCTCTGTCCTCCCTTTTTGAGAGGGACAGAAAATTGTGTCCCTGTCCTCCGGAGACAGGGGACACAAAACCGGAGACATGAACCAAACACATACAGGGGAGGGATTTTTGGTCTTGTCTACTGTCCCCACTCACGGGGACAGTAACCAAACACGGGGTTAGCAATGTTAGTTTAATTACCTTTAACTTGATTTCAGGTGTATATAGCTGGTGCTTAGTGTGATATTCCTGTTGGCTCTTGTTCTGATTCTCTATTCCCTTTCTTTCGAGTCCAGATCCTTTGTCCAATATTACTCTGTCTTATTCTGTCTCATGAAATCTTAGCCATTTATTTTGCGGGACCCACGCAGGGCCCATGCGAGACCCACATAAATAAATGACTGATATTTATTGGACACAATAAGACATCATAATAATAGACAGAGGATCTGAACTCCTTTCTTTCAGGCTCTACCAAGACGAGAGCCACTCCAAAAAAAAAAACCCTAGCTTTATAAACTAACTTGAGACCAACGTCTTTTAAAAACACTCACAACATCAAATAGTGAGATCCACATCTTTAGCAAAAGTTTCGTCGTATCTCTAAATAACTAATGGTATTTTAACATTATTAGTAGTTAGAATTCAATTTAAACATCTTTCAAACAAGTTCAATTTGAACGTTTTGAAAATATTAAAATTTATTTGAACACCTTAAAATATCATGGTCTATTTTAGACGTAAATATAAATATTAGGGCTCATTTTGCTCTTATAGCCTTTCTTTGGTGGTTGGTAGATGTCACGTGGTTTAGTGTATAAGAACATGTCTTGCAATAACTTGGGGTTTTCATGTGTATTGCATTAGGGATACATGTGACTAGATTGAGAATTAAAGAGAAAGCTATTATGTTATGCCCACTTGACTGATATTCACATATAAACTAGCTTTAGCATAGAATGAAATAGTTTCTGCTCGATTTGTAAAACAAAAGAAGGAAATAGTTCTCTCCATATTAATCTAATTGTATTTTTTCCAAGGAAACAATTACACTGAACGTACGGAACAAGGGATCTAGTAAGACATTAAAGTATTCATAGTTTGAACTAACTGACGTCCTGCAAAACAACCAACAGCCAAGAATCACCAATCACCAATCTACTTTTTCTTTTTCAAGATCTGACTTGTCTAGAAGACGAGGAATAGAACCCTTGACTCAATCTGTACAATCTTTCCTGAAAATCTCTGCATTTCACTTTTCAAAAGCAACTGTTTTGAAAAATGCACTCTACATACCCTCTTCACATACGACAGTTTGGTCTCCATGTGCAAATGAGTCACTCTTGCCAACCAAGTGTTGGGCCTTTAACGACTCTCTTTCCCAATCTGTCTTGTAAACCACTACGAGGATTGAGACAACACATGTAATTTGAGCAGTTAGGAGACCATAACAAAGACCCAAAAATCCTAGTTTCCAAACAAAGGCTAAGACTATGGCCACTGGTGCGCCCACCAAGTAAAATGAGTAAAAGTTGATCCCTGCCCCAATACTGGGTCTAGCACTTCCTCTTAGAATACCACAACTTGTTGTTTGGGGGCAGTTTGCTAGTTCACACACGCCAATAATTGGCAGCACAATCATTGTTAGCTCAAGAACATCCCTATCTTCTGTGAAAACTTTAACCCATGGTTCTCTTCCTAAGGTAGTCCACAACAATCCAAATAACGAGGTCACTAGAGCTATTCCTATGGCAACCACGGTGGCCAAACGTGCCTTTACTGGTCTGCCAGCTCCAAGCTCATTTCCCACTCGTGTAGATACTGTGGCACTAAGTGATGTTGGTAAGGTGTACATGAGTGAAGTTGTTTGAATCACTATAGCAGACGCTGCTAGAGCAACTCTTGGTTTATCCAAATAACCCGCAAGAATTGTCATAAACTCGTACCACCACCACTCTAAGCATACAGCTACACTGCTTGGTATGGCCAATCTAACCAAGACCCTCCATTCTCCTCCTAATGAACTTGCTGAAGATGGTAATAGTGGCTGTGGTGATGTACTCAAAGTTTGTTCAGGCGTGCGAGCAAAGTATATGTAACATAGAAGAAAAGAAAGGGTGTTAAAATTGGAGATAAAATTTGAGATTGCTATTCCAGCAACTCCAAGGGAGAGAGTGAAAGCTAAGAATATGGTGATAGGCAGATGAAGAAGTGCAGAGAAAAAAGTGCACCACATTAATGGCCATGTGGTCCCTTTGCTGCGTAAATATATGCGTAGAGGGTGTAGAAGGCTATTAACAATAAGGTCAGGGATGGCAAAGAGACAGTACAGGCTTGCAACTTGAGTTATATCAGGGTCTTGATGGAGACTAAGCATGAGAGGTTTGAGGTTGACCCATAGAAAGCCAATTGGTACTGAAGCAAACAGTAGCATGATCATTGTTCTTTGCAGAGTACGAGATGCTAAGTACATGTTTCTTGAACCGAAAGCTTGGCTACATAGAGGCTCCATGCCCATGGCCAGACCTGAAAGGACCGAGTATCCAGTGATGTTGGTGAAACCAATAGCTAAAGCACCACCGGCAAGCTCGAGACTTCCAATCCTTCCCATGCAGACAACTAGGATCATGTTTTTAAGATAACTTACCAATCCCATGGTCGTTATGGGGAAGCTTATGTCGGCCATTTTCTTTAGCTCCTCCACAAGCTATTCAATTAAAAAAAAAAAACACAAAATGAGAAGTCAAGAAGTGAAGGAAAAAAAAAAAACAGAGTTAGAATGATAAATCATGTAGTGTGGAGAAGATATTTTTAGTTGTGTTTTCAAGATTTTGTACCTCTGGCATTGTCGGGTACGTGCGGGAACTCTCTGCTGCGACCATCTTTTGATTTCTTATTTGCCTGATGAGTATCCTTTACTTGTTCCCTTCTGTTTTGAGAGATAGAGCAACAAACTTTTGGTCCTTAGATTTATAGAGAACTTAACGATGGTGGGTAGGGACAGAGTCGGAGAGAGTCACTAAACTGATATTGATGAGCAATCAACTTTATAACATGTAAAAGTGGACAGTTTGGTTCGATCTATATCACTATCAAAAAAAGTGAAGTACGTAGAAAAAGATCCCTCAAAACCCCATGTTTTAACCGTGTGATATATACTGAATCTGTGACTCTCACCCTAGTGTTTCAATATCAGACTTTGTCATTTTCCAAGATATAACCCAGCATATCCACTTTCCCTATTAAGATCAAGATGATCCGCAATTACCTGAATGTGTCTACACGTGAGGAAATAAATTCGACCACCTTCATCATCAATGGCCTATAGTGATTATCGAATTCCAACTTTCATTGCGTCTTCCATCTTTGAAATGTATTTACCATTATCTAGGATTAGTCCTGGCTACGAATTTCGCATATGAAGACAGGAAAAACTGTGAAATTAAGTGCCTGTATGTTTGCCTCTAAAACTTGGAGATATTTAACGAGACAGTTATCGAGATTCCTAGATACTTAGGGAATCTTGATAATATAATTCAGAAAAATGTTAGTTCAGAGTCACCCTTTTACACGTACGTTATGTTGGAATAATTTTTAATATATATATATATATTGTATATATATATTAAGGGCTACCATTAAGGTTGAGCCAAATTAAAGTGATCTAATTAAAAGCATCTAATAGGGTATGAACTAGTTTTATATGTGTAGAGACAAAGATAATAATTTCTAATTTGATGATAAGCTAAATTAGAAATATTAAACTCATTAGGTTTAGGGTTTTACTAGTATAAAAATATAGTTATGGTCCTCAAATTAGATGTCAAACTATTAGGTTTTCTCTTGGTATTCCCGTCACTAGTGAAAATCACAAAACAAGAGCCGACATACCAATTTGGACAAACTATATGCACACTGGTGGTAATCAATATGTGTCAATTATCAAGTTTTCTATATAAAAAATAAGTCGGTCTAAAGAAAGCTTATTGATAGATATGATTTATTGTTAATTTCTGATTACTATACAAAGAGTACCACTTATAAATTAATATTTCTGTCGAAAGATTAAATATTAATCTTGTATTCGGGAAACACTATCGTTCTATTACTTTGAAAGAAATTTTCAAAACAAGGAAAAGATTCAGACCAAACTTCAATTTCGTTAATAGGAAATAGAGAATCCACTAGCTTTTGGCAAGATAATTGGTTATCTATGGGTCTTTTGGAAGAAGTGGTTGATGTCTCACCTCTCAGGTTTGGAGTTTACAATAAAGCCATAGTAGCAGAAGCTCTGATGAAGAAGGAGCTCATCCAATAAGTTCCTATTGCGAGCTATTTGAAAATTGAAATTACTCATACTGCTATTAACATAATTGAGGACAAGACATTTGGAAACACACATCTAGTGGCATATTTACCAACTAATCATGCAAAAAGGTTTTATTCTATGATTTGGTATCTATATCTTGGACTAAGATGGTGTGGTTTAGTCATCTTCATCCACGAGCATCCACCACTCTTTGGCTTGCCATGATGAACAAGCTTCCAACTATAGATAAACTTGCTAAGTTTTTAAACCTAATTAATTGGTTTACGCTTTATAGATGTGCTGAGGAAAGTATAGACCACTTATTCTTTCAATGCAGCTTCATTAATGAAATTTTGAAAGCATTACTAGTCAGATGCTTAATGTAATAGCCTATCCCTACACTTAAGAATTTATCTGCTATATGAAGTCATATGAGTAGCAGGATGAAGTAATGGTATGCATAAGGATGCTCTTATCCATCAGCAGTAGGAAGAATCAAGTGTTTGAGGTGGGAGATGAAGTAATGGTATTTATGAACAAGAAGCGGATTACTGAACATCACCACAAGTTGAAGGCCAAGAAGTATGGTGCATTCAAAATCGTGAAGAAAATTAATGACAATGTTTGTTTCATTCAATTACCTTCGTGGATGGGTAATGTCAACCCAACCTTTAATGTTGCAGATATTTACCCTTACTTACCGGAGTGCAAGTTAGGTTATCCAGAGCATAACTCGAGGTCGAGTTCTTTACAAGTGGAGGGGACTAACGTGGAGCTTTAGATTAGAAAATCTATTTATTTATTGTGTTTTACTTTTATTAGGACTACAAGGACATTTTTATCCTTGTTATTAGGTTCTAGGTCATTATAACTCATATAAATACTTCTTCGTTGTATTGGCGAAAGAACCTTTGCCTATTTTCAATCAAATTATTCTATTTCTCTTAAGGTTTTTGTCTACCTTTTGAGTTCTTTATAGATCTTGGATTAGATCAGCGTTTTCTGTAGATTACAGTACTGCATTTCCCCACTGCATCAATGACAATTTAGATTTTTTGGCTTCATCCCATTTTCAATAATATTATAAGCTAAAACCAGGCTAAAGAACTAAAAGCTTGTGTGTATTCTGTCAACTATATGATAATGAGCAAGTAATGCCAAATTCATATGACGGCGGCTCTTATGACATCAACTTTTATGGAAATGTTGAAATCTTCCTAAAATAAGCTACTTCCTCCATTTAACTAAATAGTTAGGCCAGCTTTAACAAAATTAGTATAATCCTTTACTTTTCTTCTGGCATGCAAGTTGGATCAAATTTAGTTAATTTGTAATGCAAAAATGTGGAGAATGTTGACATTTGTTACACATATTTATGCTCTCTCAAAAGCCACATTCTCATGTCATAATCTTATGGAGCCTACTTCTTTTTATCAACTGTTCTTCTTTATACATATGCTTAATCTTTTAATAGTTATTCAAAGGAAATTAGTGATTATGATCGTCCATAATGAGAAATTAGATAATTAATCTTCTTGATAAATTAGGGGAAGGCTCCTTATAACCATTAAAGACTTCTTTTAAAATCTGAAATAACATATGGGATCAATTGGTTATCTTTTGATTTTTCAATAATTCAATCACATATGAACTAATCAGTTTCATTTAAAAGGAAAAGAAGGCATTAATTGGCAAAATAATTAAAAGTTCATTCAACAAGAATGGTGTTTGTTTTTCATTAACGAAAAACAAACACCAAAGTTATTTATCTTGTGTTAATTGTTTCTCTTTCGATTCTTTAAGAAATAATATGAGAAGCAAACTGACTTTATTAAAAGTTAATATGACCAAGCTCTAAGTATCAACATATTATTCCTCGATTTCCTTAGATTTGAAGACTTTGTGCAGAGTGTAGTGGTCAAAGAACTCAATCATAACCACAACATTCAATTCTATATTATTTATGAAAGTAATGATCGGGCTCAAGATATTTTTTGTCTACCCAATCTTGCTCCTTTGTGACCATCAAGACTTAACTATCCTATAATTGGGAATTATGAGACCAGGCAATGAAGACAATCATGTAGAAGACATGTTCTAGCTCCACTATGATTCACGAGTGTAGAACAACTATCATGGTTGGGTATAAAATAAGCTAAAGTATATTGACTAAATGTGTCAATTATTGACTAGGATATATAGTGAGAACTGTATCCCATCTGGCATGGACGCTACACAATTTCATAGAACATATAAATTGACTGTGCTAAAAAAACAGCATTTCCTATTTCCTATTTCATCATTTTATAGTTACTTTTAAGACATGACAACCTAAGTTTTCTCCTACATTAACTTGCTTTGATGCAACCAGAAGAAAACACAGACCAGGCAACCAACAATTAGAGAGGGCCACTCAAGACAAATGAGGCATCAAAATGTCAACCGGGTTATCTGCAAATTTTGTGGGATCTGACACAATGCTTTTAGACTGAGATGATGAGATCTATCAAGTGATTAGCCAATTATTGAGAAACCAAAGATTCTGAGGCATTTGCATGAGAGAATTCAAAACATAAAAATTGACTTTTCCCACGGATCGACGATGAGTGAAAATTGTTACTCGATGTATAGACCTGAACACCAACAAGACAAAGTTGATGAAAAACCATAGCACATGTGACCATTTGACATATCTATGTAAATATATAGAAACATGTTAACCCTAGAGCGTTTGGTTGCATATGTGGTCAGTGTCATCACTTAATATATCATGTCTATTTAGTATATTGTATATTATTTAGGAGTGAAATTAATGTAATTCATGTTACTTCTCCAAGGTTAAGCTGTATATAGTTTTTAAAAATTAATTGGTTGAAATGTGTACAAACTCAATGGATCAGCAACATTTAACCTTAATGACATTGTGTGATTTCTACTCAAGTACACACATTAGGATATTTTGTTGGCATAGAATTGGCTGGAAGGTATATAATCACATCTTGCACAACATTTGGAAAAGTGATAGAAACGCAATTTGTTCAAGAAGATTATTAAAGTGGGTGCAATGATTGCCAATAAAGATTGATTTTTTTGGCCATTTGGTGTAACTAGATGCACATGCATGGTTCCAGTTAAGTGTGACAAAAAGATAGTTTTGATAGTTAGTATCAATGATATCAATGATTCTTTATACCCTTTTGGGTTACACACAGAAATCTTCAGAAAAGAAAGATTTTAAATGGGTTGGTGGCATACATTGGGAGTTCCTAGAAGGAGAAGAAAAGAGAGAATATAGTAGCGTAAATTACCGCTAGAATAAATTAAGAAAAAGGTGGACAAGAACAGATATAGAAGAATACATATTGATGTTTATGATCTTTTGACTTAAATGTGATATAGAATGTTAAAAGCTTTATCCTCTATTTAAATTGCATATTGGTCAAAGCTTTAAGCTTTAAGCTTCACTATGAAAAAATGACTGGTAATCTCGATATGACATAAGGTTGAACTATTAATCAAGCCTTAAGCCTGTTGGCTTAATATCATCTGCAAAAGATTGTTTGCGTAGGAGATTAAAAACTCCTATCTGCCAGCACATGGAATTAATCACTCTAGTTCCCATCACAGCTTAACAGATTTGATCTGAGATAGACATGCAATATCGATCATTATTGCTAAGTACAATATTCAGTAACAGTAAATACCGATGTTTTCAGAGCACCTATAATTAATATGTTTAAAACCTAACATATATATGACATCTTAATCCCTGATCATCTTGGTCTCACTATTAATTATGTGCATGGCCTACATTGATTGATCTTTAATCATCGGATAGATCCCTTTCTTATTCTCAAATAAAATCAAGCTTAATGAAGAAGAATGTAGAAAGTGGTACGAAAGGATTAGCGCTGTAGTACCTTTAAAGGACAAGGTGCGTGCTCCATTCAGAAGGTTAACAATTTCTTTTTGGGTCCTTAATGTAGTGTTTTTGGATCTATCAAAAAGAAAGATGCTAATTAAACAAAGAACATGTGGATACAAGGGGTTTTGCTTCTATTGCAATCTAAATTTCACCTCTGTTTTTGATGCGGACACACCTTCCGATCATGCCACGTACTTAGCTCCCAAACTGGTAATTAACATGTTGTAATAAAACCTTAATCGATATAGAATATTGTCTAGAACACAAAACTCACGATGAATCATCAAGACATAAAAGTGGAAGCATACCTGGATATATTGTTGTGACTGTAAAACCCTAAACCTAATAAGTTTAACATTTCTAATTTGGCCCGATATCAAATTAAAAATTATTATCCTAATCCCTACATATATAAAATTAGCCAATATCCTATTAGATGCTTTAAATCCAAAATTTAATTAGATCACTTTAATTTGGCTCGACCTTAATGATAGCTCGTAATGTACAATATTCACATAATATATATATATATATATATAGAAGCCCACAAATTAATTAAAAATTATTCCAACAATTTCCCACTTAAGCTGTATGTATATAAAATCTTTGCAATTGTATATTATGCCAAAATCCTTTTGTGCACAAATATGTAATCATCACCAAAAGCATTTAGAACAATCATATGCTTCATATATATCAATAAGGGATAAAAGTGAATTTGTTACATTGATCGTAACTAAACCTATCAATGGTCCCATATATTAGTATAGATGAATGATATCCAATGTGATTTTATCATGACTATTTCCAATTATTCCTTCTTAATTTAAAACTTATTCCTTATGAGAACAAAAAAAAATGTTCAATGTGGAAATAAATTGCAGATTTTATCAGTGTAGTGTCAACCATAAAATAACCATATAATGTGTCTATTATCTAAACAATATTAAGATACAAACTCCCACTAAATTGTAACATACTCAAAAGGTACTACACCCATACGAGTGGTATGCTTACGAAAAGCCTTGGGTGGTAATCCCTTAATAAGCAAATCCACACCCATGAACTTAGCCATGACATGTTAAATGGACACTTGATCACTATGAACTCTTTCTTTAACAACTAGAAACCTGACGTCTATATGTTTAGACTTTGTCGAGCTCCTATTATTGTTAGAATATAGAATTGCTAAATTATTTTTACAGAATGTCTTAAGTGGCCCGTTAATTCCATTTATAATTTGTAGCCTCGTAACAATTTTTTAGCCATATTCTATAATTGGATTCTTTATAACATTTTATAAACTTTGTTGCCATGGTATTTGTTGCCTTATGACAAAATTTCGTAGCCATATCCTATGATTGGATGCTTCATAACATGTTATAAGCTTTGTTGCTGCGGTAGAAAAAACTATGAGTGTTTGCTTAACATTCTTCCAGGAAGTAGCTTCTCCAACCAACAAATAAATATAACCTCAAGATGATCTGATCTCCTATATATGAGCATGTAGTCTTTAGTTTTCTACAGATACCTCATAACTCTTCTGGCTGCTACTTAGTAGTCTAATCCTAGATTGCTCAAATATGTCCCTAGCATCCCAACAATGTATGCGTATCCGTGAAGTAAATCATGCGTTAGTATAGACTTTACGTTCAATGTACAAAATGCACAAGAAGGGGCGTTGAATTATGTATCCTTTTGCGTGAGTACAATCCCCTTTTAAAATTCTTTGAAAACTTGCTTTTTCAAAACTATTGAGTAAGAATCACAATGTATTGCAATTAACTTCTAAATACTTGTATAGAACAATAGAAATTAAAAGTCGAGAGCTAGAGAGTAGACACAGCGATTTTATCCTGGTTCACCCCAAGCCGTGGGCTACGTCCAGTCTTCAGAATCCTTTCTGAGATTTCACTATTCTTTTCAAAAGTACAAGTATTCTTTTCACAGAGCCTCTTCAGGTCTCTTACAACAAGTATTGTTTCAGCTCACGTAGCCTCTTCAGGCTCGCAGCTTTTCTTCTTTCTTTACAGAAAGATATTGCGAGCTTTGTTACAGAAAATGATAGCTCTAGTGTTTCGCACAACAAATGTTTAAGATC
>JAOQMQ010000195.1:16471227-16492483 GCA_027563845.1 Erythroxylum subrotundum | reverse complement strand
GGAGTTAAGATGCGAATTAGTCTCGGCGTTATCCTCTAGGGCTACACTCTGTTCTTCTTGCTCTTGGTTTTGAGGTTATGGTTGATCGTTCAGGTGCGAAGATTGTGTATGGGAATTGGGATGTGCTGAAAGGAGAACGGCTGGCAATTGCAAACCCATCCGTTGTAGTGCAAGTGCCGTGACGACGGCTACATTAGGATTGGCCGCAGCCGCCTGACTGATCTGTGTGGTTCTAGACATGGTGCCCTGACGCCGGGCCCTACGGTGAGCGCCAAATGGTTCAGCCTTAGGCGTGAGTCTTGCACCCAACAAAACCCTGAGGTCCTGGGTTCGAGTCCTTGCCACTCCAACCACAAGATGGTGGAATAGGGATCACCTTGCGCACCAAAGGGGACAAAACCTCTAGGTGGGGCCCATGTCCAAACCAAAAAGGCGCGCTCAAGTGGTGTTAGGCGTGGGTCTTGCACCCAACAAAACCCTGAGGTCCTGGGTTCGAGTCCTTGCCACTCCAACCACAAGATGGTGGAACAGGGATCACCTTGTGCACCAAAGGGAACAAAACCTCTAGATGGGGCCCATGCCCAAACCAAATTTTTACGTTAAAAATTTTAACCAAATAAGTTTATTTATTTTTAATTAAAAAACATAAAACTAAAAAAAAAAATTGCAACAGAAAAACAAAGGTAGAATCAAATTATCTTTAAATTATTTTGAAAGGCCCTTCTATTTCTCCTTTAAATTACTCAATTTCTTTTTACACCTAACCTCCCGCTCTACGAAAACATATTGTAGCTTTCGAAGTCGAAGGTCCCGATCGGCACAACTTGGAACTATGGTTGAAGGCCTCATACTCACGTTTTGCTGTTCTCAAAGTTAACCGTTATCAAATTGAGTTATCCGTTGTGAATGGGAACACAATGCAGGTAGATGGAGAAATACGGCAAAAACACGATTTTCTAGATTCCATATCTCATCAGCCACATAGGTTTAATTATGATACTCTTTGAAAGAGACTTTTCCTATTTCAGTTGAAATACGATCGTAACATTACTTTCAAAGTTATAGGTTAACAGTATAATTGTCGAGAACGGTATTTAAATGCTTTTAGTTGGCAACTGACGCAGATTCTGATTTGCATTCATCATCCATTCTATTGGTTCATAGAAATAAATGCAGTATGATAGTTAGAACTACATTTTGCGTTTATCATATTTTGTCATTTCCGCGGGGGATCAAATTATTTTACCTGCAACGTCTGCAAGTGCATGTACCATTGTGGCATTGTGCTGCTTCTATTTAATTTTAAAGTTGATCCTGGGTTTGATTTAAGGAAAAGTGAAAAGAAAAGGATTAAAGGTTTAGCGCTTGTCTTGTATCCCATGGGCTATCCGAAGAGGCTCTGTTTAACCTCAGTAGTCAACTGTCCTTATCTGTTCGTGTAGGCATACCACAAGGTGCTGGGGCTATTAAGATGGGACAAGAAGTAACTGCGGGCATCACGGATCTTATTGATGTTAATTTTAAAGTTGTGAAACGTAGAAAGAAAGTAGTTGAGTGCAGTCGAAAGTAATGTAAACGCAGGTCATAGTTATCCGTCACATTTTTATCGTTAACTTTGACAGAGATTCTATCTTTATCTTCTAGCTCAGGAACATGTGAACATTGTTATGAATACTTTTTCGGAGTTTTAGTATCTAAAAGGTGAAATGGAATGTCAAGCCTTCAAGAAATTGCGAGAAATTATAGTCGAAGTTTTGTGTTATTGGCCTGTATTATGTAACATGCCTGGTCGAAGTGTGGTTAAGCTTTTCCGTCTTCGTTCAAGATTGACAAACCAAGCTAAAGACGACCTGTCCTTGGGTTAAAGGCTTAATCCAATCAAAGATAGGAAAACCTGGAAGCTTAATCATACGGATTTTAGAACCTGGATGAGTATCAGAGTATGTATGTATGTTATACACAGCAGTAGTAGCAGAATTTTGGATGTAATTTTTTGTCGACAAACGCAGCATGGAGCCAAAACGATACAGGTGGAGATAACATGAGATGAACTCGCTCCAACTCCAAGCATGTTGATTATTAGTATATATTACTTCATCCAACATAAACATGCCTATGGTGATGCTGGGGAGATTTAAAGAAGTAGATTAGAACTTCTCAAGGAAATCATAGATATGCTTACTGACCTCATCCGGCTTCTCTTCATTCAGGAAATGGGCTACCCCTTCTAATATAACCACATCCTGCAAGAGTGGAACGTCTCTATTGAACCCACCCTTATGAATATAATCCTTGGCACTCAGAGAATTATAGGCAAGATCCTGATCGCCAACAATAAACTTAGTAGGCACTTTCACCTTGGCCCCAGTCCATGGGGCAGTGAGTTCCCAGTTTCTGCATCGTGGAAGATGGCATTGTCAAAGGATAAAAAGGAGTGAAGCATTAAGGTATTTCATGCCTATGTTGCCAACTCCAAATCAGTCTAGTGCTAAACTAGTACACAAGGCATTCAAGCCCCAGGATGTAAACCAAATTGCAAGCAAAAAGACCTTATGGAACAATCAATATGGGACAAACTAACTTGTGTGCAGAGACAATGTTGAAGAATAATTTGAAAGTTGATCTGGATACATGAATATTTAAAGTCTAGATACATGGATGTTTATCCATGTATTAGTTATGTTCATGTATTAGTTACATAATTAAATATTGGTCTATGTATGTTTTTAAGTTCATGTATGATTTATTTATTTGGGTTCATTAATGGGTTCATGTATAAAGACTCATTATTGTATCTATAAATACCACTTTATACTTGAACTAAAATCATTGAAGTAAAATACAACCTCTTATTCTAAACAATTCTCTCCTCCCTAAACCTCCTCACTTCTTAACAAAGTGGTATCAGAGCCAAGTTCTTTGAGAAATGACAAACAATGGTGGAGTATACTCATTTCTATTCCCTCGCCTCACAAAAGAAAATTATGAAACATGACACCTTCACATGAAAGTCATGCTTAGCTCACAAGATGCTTGGGAGATAGTAGAGAAAGGTTTTATGCAACCTCAAAGTGAAGCTGATTTGTTTCAAAATGAGAAGGATGCTTTGGCAAAGATCAAGAAGAAGGATCAACAAGCCCTCACCCTCATCCATCAATGTCTAGATGATTCAATGTTTGAGAAGGTGGCTGATGCAACCACTTCCAAGGAAGCATGAGAGATTTTGCAAAGTTCCTTTCAAGGAATTGAAAAGGTAAAAAAGATCCGACTCCAATCATTGCTAGGTGATTTTGAATCTTTGCACATGAAGGAATCCGAATCAATCTCGAATTATTGTTCACGATTGAAGGCCATTGTGAATCAAATGAAGAGATATGGAAATCAAGTTGAAGATGTTCGAGTAGTAGAGAAGATTCTTCGTTCCTTGAACCCAAAGTTTGATTATGTGGATTGCGTCATTGAGGAGTCTAAAGATCTAGACTTTTTGACACTTGAACAACTAGAGGGCTGTTTACAAACTAACAAAGACAAGATCAAGAGGAGGCCAGAAGAACTTTTGGAGCAACCACTTAAAGCAAGGGTTGTGCTAAAAGATGATGATGGAGAAAGCAATCAAAGAGGAAGAGGACGAGGACGAGGACGTGGTCGTGGTCGTGGTCGAGGTCAAGGTCGAGGACGAAGTTATGGAGGAAGAAGTAAAGGAGATTATCACAACGCCAACACTATAACAACGCCAACAATGATGGAAACAATCAATCATATAAAGGCCAAGGAAAATCAAGAGGAAGAGCAAGAGGAAGAGGAGGTTACAATTTTAGACAAAATGAGAGGTATGATAAGTCTAATATTGAATGCTACAATTGTCATAAATTTGGACATTTTTCTTGGGAATGTTATGCTACACCTAATCAAGTGAAGGAGCAAGTCAATATTGTTGATAACAAGCAAGGAGACGAAAAGCCCACTTTATTGCTAGCACTCAAAGATAATATAAGGAGGAAAGTACTTGGTTCTTAGATAATGGAGCAAGCAATCACATGTGTGAAGATAAAGGCAAATTTGTTGAACTTGATGAAAAAGTAGAAGGCAACATTTCTTTTAGAGATTTGTCAAAGATTCAAATTCATAGAAAAGGTACTATTCTAATTTCTTCAAGAGATGGAAGCCATAGGCTTATTAATGATGTCTATTATGTGCCTAAATTGAAAAGTAATATTTTAAGTTTGGGGCAACTTCTTGAAAAAGGATATGAAATCCACATAAAAGATTGTTATCTTTGGCTTAGAGATCAACATGCTCAATCGATTGCTAAGGTGTTTACGTCGAAGAATAGAATGTTTATGTTGAATATCAAGACAATCAAAGCAACATGTTTAAAGGTGGATGTTAAAGAGAAGCATGACGTTGGCATATGAGTTTTGGACACTTGAATTTTGGCGCACTCAATGCGTTGGGAGATAAATACATCGTGAAAGAAATGATTCAAATGAAATAGAATCTCTTCTTCTAAACATTTATCTCTTCTCTAAACCTCCTCACCTCTTAACAGACACGTTCAAGGTCATTTCCATCAAGAGAAGATCAAAGTGAAAATAGGAACATACCTGTCAAGATTTCGGTAATAATTCAATCCTCCCGTAAACCCTTTCTTCTCAAACTTGCTAACGTAGTACTTGACATCTTCCTCAGACAGCCAAGAAGGCAACTCAATGGGAGAGTCCAGCGGTTTGCCAAATCCTTTGCCTTTAGGTAAAAACAGTGGACCTGGGGTTCGGTATGCCAAAAATTCTTTCATGACCCTCTCAGTACCCATCTGCTCAAATTCAGCTTCTATTTCTCCAGGTTCCTGAAGAACATTTTGTGCTTTCATAAACCATATTTAGCGGACTTGGGAAGTAGACAATGAAATACTATAACATTATCAACTATAAAAACCAAAAACTAACCATAAATCTGACGATGTAGTAATCATCACCATAGACAGCCCTCAAAGTCTCAATGACCTTCCTCTTGGGATTCCTAGGATTGAACACCACACTCAAGTTGACCAAAGCCTTGACTTTGTCAGGCCTAAATAAACACAAGTACCACGATACTAAAGCACCCCAGTCATGGCCAACAACAAAAACCTTGTCTTTATCAGAACCCAAAGAGTCAATAAGCCCGACAAGGTCGGCTACGATGTGAAACACCGTGTAGCTCCCAACATCCTCAGGCGCGTCGCTATCGCCATATCCTCTCAGGTCCGGCGCCACCGTCCGGTATCCGAGCGCTGCCAGAGCCACGATCTGGTGGCGCCACGAGTACCAAAGCTGAGGAAACCCGTGAACGAAGATGATCATCGGACCGTCATGTGGGCCCGCCTCGGCCACGTGGATGTTAACCCCGTTAACGTTAACGATTCTGTGCTGTATCGAGTCCATGGGCTGTGTCGAAGTTGTGTTATTGTGTGTGTGTGTTTTGGGCGTAGCATTTGTAGTGCAATAAAATGATGAGGGAGGGTATGCTTCGTGGGAAAATGTAGAGGAGCAGCTGAGAATTGCGATAATTACGATGATTGCCCCTACTAGCAGCTTATGGCAGATATGCTGTGCCGTCATAGGTTCGCGAGGTTCTGTTTTTGAAACAGATGTTGACTGACGCGTATGTTTGTCGGTTATTGAAATTTTGACAATGTGCCAACCGATTCGAAACGTGGTGCTTAAGAGAGCAAGGCACTTGTATTAAGTTGAGAATCTTTAATTAGATTGTAAAACGTATTTCAACAAGCCACTTCAACTGCATTATTGAATTAAACTTATTGGATAATTTTGTTCTTTCTTGTAAAGTTGGATAATTATTAATTATATTTTTTAGTTTTTTAAATAACTTATCAATTAAGTTATATAATTTAATTCGGATAAAAATAATAAAGTGACTCAATAAATAATCTAAATCAATAAATCGAAGTTCGTGTAAAAAATGGAATTCAATCAGTGTGAACCGGACTTATATTAGACCTGTGATGGAAAAATTCGACATGAAAGCTATATAAAGGTTAAGATATCATGTAGTTACTCATATCAATCGTAAGCATAAGGATTCTCCGACCCGTTAAGAGATTTTGAGAAAACTGTAGAAAGACCTTACTCGCGTCCCGGAGAGCAATTCCCGTGAAGGCAATGGTGGATTCATGCTCGTTTCGGCTTTGGAAAGTTCGTTTGAAGTTATAAAGACTGAAATCAGGTATTTTCTGCATTTCTTCGTTTCTTGCCCTTTTACATCCAATCCGGGATATGTAACTAAGGTATCGTTACATATTATACGTGGTATCAGAGTGATGACGTGATCAGGTGGTTAAAAACGAAAAATTTTCAATTCTCTCCATAAGGTTTTTGGAGATTTAACTTCTGTTTCTTAGTTTTCTTACTTTTTATTGCATGAAAGTAGTATACATGTGTTTAGCGTTGAGAAACAGGATGAAAACGAGCCTAGGAGCTGAAAAATTGACCTAAAACATACCTAAAATTACCATTTTTCGGCGAGGGCGATGGAGACGTCAGGTGCGTGTGCTACACATGCCCCACGGGCGTGCACTACTCGTGCCATACACGCGGTCGACACGTGGGTGGACAGTATCGTTCCACATTTCGGTGCTTACATTATAAGCGTGCATGGGCTCGCGTCTGGCTCGTGATGCGCATGCATCGTTCATTGTTGAGGCGCGTCACTGGGCGGCGCATGCAGCACACACACCACACTTTCCAGTCGCAACTGTTGTCATCGCAGACGTCAGCGGATGACGTCAGTGCTACAATGCGCTGACACAGTGTTGACGTTAAGCTAACGCAGCCGTACAGACATCTACAAAAAAACACACAAAATTTTTAGATTTTCTGTAAGGGTGTCCCGGGGTGTTTTGGGTCAGTTTCTAGGTCCGAGAAATTCATAAAGTGAATTTTTTCAATTTCTAGATTTATTACATTAGTAATGAATTAAAGTTTAACTTCAGGAAAAAGAATTAAGGCGTCCTAAATCCGATTTCGAGTAAATTTTCATGCTTCGGACATCACATGAGGGAGATACTTCAAGTTTTCGTATCTCGAGTCTTATGTTTAGTGTTTTGGATTGCATGATAGTTACTCGAAAAAGGTATTAAGACATTCTAAAGTCATTTTTTGAGTGAATTTTCGTGCAACAAACTTGTCATAAGCGAGATACATGGGGTTTTCTTATCCCAAGTGATCAGTTCAGTGTCTAGTGATGGATGATACTGGCTCTACTGAGATTTTTCCTTTGCAAAAGTCTCAAATGAAGTTTTTAGAAAATGTCTTCAACACGAGTGTGTGACAATAAGACTGTGTATTCGATTTTTTGCATTTATTGATGTTACATTATCACATACCATATGCCCATAAAGAATGTAATGATAACATAAAGGTGTATCCCTTATGTTTGTGGACTTTTTGAGTGCTGATGAGGATATAGTCACCAAAGTGGCCTTTCAAGTTAGTATTTTGAATTGTTCTGCTTGCATGTTGGGAGATGTCTCTGATTTTATGTTTGGTTATTCTACCCAAAGGTGTTGGCCTTATATAACATTTTGAGACGTGCGTAAAGGCATTAGATGGAGGAAAGTTGTTGCTCAAATGATCTATTCGCCCAAAGGTGGTAGTCTCATAAGAGTTGATGGTTTGTACTCTGATCACTTTTATATGGAAGTCTAATTGCATAAATTATGTATTCAGCCTAAAGGTGTTTCATAATATGTGTTGCTGGATTTTCAAAAAAGATACTATTTAATGGCTTTGAGTATCGTTGTTGTTCTACATTTGTGTTGATCTAATTAATGTTATTTTATAGTCACCTTTTCGGTCAACAAAATCAGTGTCACCATTGAAACCCTGACCGGTTTCAATACAAAGAAGTGGGCAGATGATGTATTGAATGCTATGGAGATAGTTGAGGTTGATATGGCCATACGGACGGATAGGCCATCCCCACCTACATCCATGAGCTCGAGAGTTCATAAAGCAACCTATGAAACCTAGGATCGGTCTAAAAAATTGTGTTTGATGACCATTAAGAGATCCATACCTATCCATCTACTAAGTGGACTTCCGAACACAGACATAGCGAAGGAGTTTCTTGGTAATGTCTCCCATAGGTACACAGTCTCTCCTAATGTTGAGATCAATACCTTGATGAAAGAATTATTCTCCATAACTTATACGGGAGAAGAGGGAGTAATGAAGTACATATCAAGAATGATCCATCTTCACAGTAGATTGAAGATGTTAAACATTCATCTTCCTGATGTCTTCATTTCACTAGACTCTGAACACACTTCCTCTAGAGCTTAGTAATCTGGTGATGACAAATTACTCGCTAGATGAGGAATGTGACTTCAACACTTTGATAGGTCATTGCGTTATTGAGGAGGAGAAACTCAAGTTTGCTACTCCTACAGCCCTCAAAGCAACTAAAGGGAAGGCAAAGATGAAGCCCGCTAAGTTCAAAGGTAGAAAGTTCAAAGCTTCTCCACATGTTGATGTTGGTCAAACCAGTGCTGGTAAAGGTCCACATGGCATAAAGAAGCCAACAGTATAAAGCCTAGAAGGAAAGACTGTGACTATTAGGTAACTCCTTGGCTTATTAATTTACATATCTAATTTGCAATAATCACATTAAGTATTTAGTGGCTATATAATGGAGGATCTGATCAAGGTGCTTTCACGATGTAGGGGTTCATATCTAGGATAAAGCCAAATAAAGAGAAAGAGAAACTGATGATTCATAGTAATGAAGAAGTAGAAGTAATATCTATATGGAATGTATCTATTGAACCTTGTTGTAAGGTTCATTTGGGTTTTACATGACACATTTTATATGAGATCTTGTAATCAATTTTAGACAAAGAGGGTTAATGTTTTGCATTTAATGCTTCTATTTTACAGTTGTTGTTTAATGCAAAATATAATGGTCCAACTTTCTTGTCATATGGTTTGTATAGATTGTGTCTTATCCCGAATTAGATATATGCTTCTTCGTATCTTGCTAAACAAGTTATGAAATGAAGAACCCTAATGAATGAGAAGTCATATATGGTGTGAAATAAAAATTTAAGCCACATTTCCAGAGCTGGGGTTGAGAGATTAATCAAGGAAAGCATTTCTCAATTCTAGATTATAATGATCTGGGAACATATGCTGACTGTTGCAGGGGTAAGTTGACTACTAAGGATATTGAGGTCAACTCATGCTTTTGATTTGTTGAGTCTGATACATAAAGATATCGGTAGACCTTATACAGTTGCATTGTGCAATTCTAAATGTATTTTTACATTTTTTGATGATTATTCCCATTACAGTTATATGTTCTTACTTAAAGACCGAAGGTTGAGAACCAATTGGAAAAATTCATCAAGATAGTCAGATTTGACCTTAGAGGAGAATATCATAGAAAACATAGTGTTTTAGGACTTTAAAAGGCCTGTTTGTCAAATATTTGGAATCAGTTGGAATAGTGACTTAATTCACTATGTCATGTAGTTTTGAACAAAATAGTGTGTTGCCGAAAGGCATAACTGTACCCTAAAAGAGTTGAAGAAGTTGATGCAGAATAGGGCTATCCTACCTGATTATCTAGAAGTTTGGAAACCTAGCCTTGCATACATTCGTGTATGGGGCTGCCCTACTGAGGTAGTATAATCCTTATAAAGAAAGATTGCTTGCTCGCTCCGCTCATTACTATTTAGTAAGATATCTCGACCACTTTAAGGCTACAAATTTTACTATAAAAAAAGGTATTGGAACAGTGGAATTACAAACAACTAAGTTTTTAGAATACGATGTCTATGACAATGGTGGGCCCTTTGACCCTTCAGATAATAATAGGGCGGATACTACAGTTATCATGTACTTGTTACTCATACAGTTAGATCCGGTGGATCTAGGTCTTTGTACCGTGCCTGTATAGGAACAGGAATCCATACATGTACACACAGTGGTTCCCGGGGTTATAATATCTAATGCAGTTAGGTAAATCCACCAGAATGAGATGACCTGGTATCCTATCTGATTACATAGTCTATCAGGTGTATAGGACTATGATATTAGAAATGTTTCGAATCCAGTTACTTTTATAGAAGCTGTTTTTGGACCCAATGCGGATGTGGGGTGGGATGTAATGAATGACGAGATGCAATCCATGAAGCATAGTAAGGTTTGGGAGCCAGTTGATTTACAACAAACTACAAACTCGTCAGTTGTAAATAAAGATTAGACCTAAAGGATTTTAGGATAGAGTTCAGCGGTTTATAGACTGACCCAGTTGCCTAATAGTTCACTCAGGGAGAAAGATTAACTTTAATGTTATCATTTCTCTCGTATCCTTGTAGGATACATTTTGAGTGATTAAGGCAATTGTAGCTCATGATGATATAGAGTTACATTAGATAGCTGTCAAAACTGCTTTCCTGAGTAAAGACCTTTATAAAGAGGTCTATATGGTATAACCTGAAGGATTTCAGGATCTAAATGGAACTGATATGGTTTGCACATTATGTATATCAATATATGGTTTACATCAAACCTTCCGAAATTGATACCTTACAGTTGATGAGGTTATTACCTTTTTCGGCTTCATGAAAAATAAAGTGCTTGTATTATAAGGTCAGGGGAGCAAAGTTATCTTCCTATTACTGCATGTGGATGATATATTGTCCACATCAAATTACTTGACCAAGTTGTATAAGGTTAAGCAACTTTTAGTCAAAAACTTTGACATGAAAGAACTTGACGTAGCATCTTTTGTCCTAGGTATACAGATTTATCGGGACAAATCTCAACGCTCATCAGACCTCTCACAGAGAGCATACATTGAATATATGTTACAAAGGTTTGATACGATTAACTGTAAACCTATCGTGGCACCTATCTCTCATAGTGAGAGATAATCTTTGGCACAATATCCAAAAAATAAAGTAAAAAGAGAGGTTATGAGGAATTTTTCGTATTTTAGTACGGTTGATAACCTGTTGTATGCTCGGCTATGTGTTAGGCAAGACATTGCATTTACTGTTTGATTGTTAGGTCAATATCTAGTTAACACAAGAGTAGACCATTGGAATGCAATCTAGTGAGTGTTGAGATAATTAAAGGGAATCAAGGATTATACATTGGCATATAGAACAGTCAACAAACTAAACCTTGTAGGGAATTCATATTCAAATTTAGCAATATGTTTGGATGAACAAAAGTCCACTTAAGGTTAGATTTTTAAGTTTGCATATTGTAAAATGTCGTGGAAGACTGTCAAGTAAACACGGGTGACTTCCTCGACCATGCATGCAGAGTGTATGCTAAGGGGCTGCTTTACAAATGATTTAGCTCAGAAACTTAATTTTTGAGTTTTCTATGGTGGATTCAATGGCTAGACCCATTCGGTTGTACAGTGATAATCTTCTTGCTATGTTGTTTAATAACAAAAAAGAATATCACAAGTTTTAGCATTTAAAGGTCATTTATTTGGCTATAAAGGTGTTGATACGAAAAGGTGACATTAAGGTTTAGAGCATTTAAGGACTGAGGAAATGTTAGTTGATCCTTTAACTAAAAGACTTCGCCCATTTGTGGTTGTGACACAAGTATACAGTATGGGTGTGTTGACGTCCTTAGACAATGTTAGTTAGGAGATCGTTATATGTACATTTGTACATTTTGATATATTATGATAGTATGATGGTTCATCAATAAAGATGATCATCATTTATCCTCGGTAATACGTGTTATCATATATTGTCATAATACATATAAAAGTCTTAAGATTTGTGTCAATATTAAGCATTTAAAGTTCATTGAGCATATATACAGATTGACCTTGTGCCTATGTCATTTAAACGCAAATAGTTTTATACAGATATCTATGAAGTTTGACATGACATAAGGGGATATAAATTTTTAATCCCATAAAAGTTCTCTAATGCAGTTTAGCTTTCAGTTGGAGAACATAAAGGTTTTCTCTAAGGTAGTTTAGCATTTAGTGAGAGGAAACAAGTTTTCTCTAATGCTATTTAGCATTCGGTGAGAGAAAACAGGATTTCTCTAATGTAGTTTAGCATAAAGTTGGAGAAATCGAGACCTACAAATGAAGATGATATAATTTAGATCATAAAGGTATCATCTTAGTTTGCCATACTTCATTTTTACATTCATGTTAGTGAGGTATTAGGTACATGTGATTGTATTGGATCTGTGTCGCACATGACACATGTATTTGATACTTTTCGGTATCGAAAGCCTTGTAGGACGGAATGATGGACTTTCGTTATCTTTGGATCAAATGTTCTGCTTTTAAAATTAGTCGACTAATTCAGCAGTGTAACTTAACCAAGTTTTTAAACTAGAGTCAAAACTACAATTAATGCTTGTCCAAGGGGGAGAATGTTGGACAATTTTGTCCTTTCTCATAAAGTTGGACAATTATTAATTGCATTTTTCAATTTTCTAAATAACTTATCGGTTAATTTATGTAATTTGATTCGGATAAAGATAATAAAATGACCCAATAAATGATCTAAATTAATGGGTTGAAGTCCGTGTGGAAAATGAATCTCAATTAGTATGGATCGCACGCATATCAGGCTTGTGATGGGGAAGCCTAATATGAAAGCTATATAGAAAGGTTGAGGTCTCCTGTAATTGCTCATATCAATCGTAAGCATAAAGATTCTCTGACTCATTAAGAGGGCTTACGTTTTGAGAAAACTATAGAAAGACCTTACTCGCTTTCCAGAGAGCAGTTCTCATGAAGACGGCGGTGGATTCGTGCTCGTTTCGATTTTAAAAAACTCGTTTGAAGTTATAGAGATCGAAATTAGATATTTTTCGCATTTCTTTATTTCTTGCCCTTCCACGTTCTATCCGAGATACGTAACTAAGGTACGGTTACGTATTACAAAACTAGCCTAAATTTGTGTCTTCTGCTATTGTAATTTTTAACCCAAAAACTAAAACTTCTGAATTTAAACAAAAGTCCAAGAAAGGTGACATATTTTTGTATCTCTAACAAATAGCCGGTTGTTAAGATGAGAATGAGATGCTTGTTTTGTCGAAGAAATTGGATCCCTTTCGTTTCCTTTTCATTTTGGTTGCATAATTGCCTTGGAGTATTGACGCAAGGAAAGGACAATGGTTTCTCGGGTTTTATAGGCCTCACTACAAAGAGGTAGGCCCATTTTGTTTCGAATAGTTTGGTAATATCTTAAGGACTCCTTTCTTTTCTTTCCTTCCAACTTATACTCACTGTAGAATCTGTGGAGGGTTTGATCCTTCGATCTTATACGAGACAGAATATCAATTCAAGGAGCCTTCATGGGCTTTCTTGTTGGGATTGGGAAGTCCATTAGCAAATAACTATGTTTGTTTCAATTTTTTCTTTCCATTTTTTACTAATTTAAAAGTTTTTAATTCAATAAATTATATTAATATCATTTAAATTTAAAATATTTTAATGTATAAGTTTTAATAAATTTATAAAAAAAATTTAATTAATAAAATATAATATATTTTCACTAATAATATATCAATAAGTATTATATAAGAGACTCAAATATTTATTTATAAAAAATTATTATTAAGTTTTATCTAGTATATAAGCATTAAATATTAACAACAAGATCATTATTTAAACAAAAACTAAAAACTGCAACAAAAAAACTTAGGCAAAACCAAGCTAGTGAACTAAGTTAACGGAGATATTTAATCATCTTATGAATAGATAGAAACTTTCTTGCCCAAATGATTATGACATAAAAGGCAGCTTATTGTTGCAACACTTGTACCGCTAAACCTATTAGTGTTTATCAGCCAATTGTAGAAGTTATCAAGATAAAAAACTAGTAAGACTAAAACTCTAAAAGTTAATGCGTATCAGGACTCAAAATTTGAACGAAGTTATAAGGTTATTATCTTAAAATCCATTTAAATGGAGTATTTTAGTATGTATCAAGATTTATACTGTAAAACTTTTACTAGTTATGCATGCATATGTTTGGAAACAGATGAGTTGTCGTACTTAATGTGAATGTTTGAAGGTTAAGAGGAAGAGGAGACCTAGGAGTGGTCTATGAATGTGAAGGTTGCAATTGTTAAATTATGTCCTTACATTTAATCGAATAGTTACAATTTAACATATGCTATATTATTTTATTTAATAAAGGTACTATTTATTTTATATAATTATTATTTGATGATTTAATACTAAAAGTAACATCCTAAAATAATTATTTTTAATTAAAATTATGACGAGATCATAATTATAATATTCAATATGTATTTATATATTATTCCTAATTGTAGATTCATTAAAGTGAGATATTGATAGAACATAAAAAAATAGCATATGTTACATTTTTTTCTTATAAAGAAAGTAATTGATCTCATAAATTAAAGTATAAAAATACTTAATCATGTAAATGCTTATTAAAAAATAAATTCACTAAATTGGCCAGATTATGATGATCCCAAATAAAATATTAATTATATGTATATGGATTTCCTTATTATAGTCGTTATATAATTGATTCTTATACTTAAGATTATCGAGGTATCTCATACGAAAATTACTATAATTTGATTTTATTTATTACTTGATATATTTAGGATAGCTCAATTAGTGGTACGTAAATTTGGTATGAACTATATGAAGATATTTGAGTAAGTCAATAAAGGATTTGTTACTTTAAAGTAATTTGGGATAATGTTATAATGTTCTTGATTAGTATTGCTTTAAACAATTCTCTACCAGAGCGAATTAAAATTTGAAAAATTATTTTAAAATATTAATTATAAATCATTTAGTAATTAGTAAGAACAATCATAATTGGATTTAAATAGAGTAAACACTAATTTTATGTTCTATTTCCAGCTAGAACATTAGGTAATGAAAAGATTAACTTACACATTATAACCATGCATGGATAGGCTGCATCAAAATACTTTAACATTCCTTTTTTTTAAGGAACAATCATTGTGTGCTTGGTTACCCTTTTATTTATAAAATAGAAAAAAATACAAGAAGAGAGGGGGAGATAAACCTTACCTCTTGGATTTGAAAGAAAGGATGCAGGCATTAACCATAACATCTAGTGAATTTTGTGTGTGATTAGTGAGATTACGCAATAAATTAATACCAAACAAATACAAAACATACAATTCGACTTACTTAGTAAGTCTAATATAAGGAAAGTGATTCTGATATAAAGTTAAAAGGCCACACATGTGGATCGGTAAATCTTTTGCCACAAAAAATTGCTTAGGTTCCTGTGAAGAGCTTGCCATTTTAGAGGGGCATCAACTGAGGTGTTAGCTTCCCTGTTGTATGTTGAATCACCACTTCAATACCAGTTATAAAAGTTTTTATTTCTTCAAGAATCTCCCAAAGTTTCCATGGACAAAGACTTTTACCATTCAAGATGTTAACCATTTGTAGGGAATCAGGTTCTAAAATGATTTTAGGTAACTAAATAGAAACACAAGCATGGAGACCTTCCTTTGTTGCAAGAAACTCAGCTTGAAGACTCATGACTATGCCAATGTTTTTTGTTCCAGCTTAAATCATTCCACCATTACCATTTCTAATTATAAAACTAGTACTTGAGGTACTTGGATTACTAAGTGACGATCCATCTACATTTAGTTTGTTCCAATTGATTGAAGGAAGGAGTTTTCCAATGGAGAGTAATTATTCTCGATGATTTAGGCTTCCACAATGTCGAGATTAAGCCATTGACAACCATAAATTCTTCACCACCAGATGATTGGAATGGCCATACTGAATGTGTTTTGTGAATTAAGTTCATAATGTGACTGGTGATGTTTTTTGATGTAGCCTGAACACCCTAAAAAAATATTTATTATGCGCTTTCCAAAGCTCCTAGCAAATAAAACTTACTAGAAGAATTCTAAGTTGTTAGGCAGCAAATTGTTCTTTGTCATAATGCCACATTAGTTTGATCCAATCCCAAATATTTGAAGTAACCATAAAATGCATGTTTAACATAGTTATGAAATAATTCCAAATTTCCTATGAAAAAGAACAACCAAAGAAAACATGATTAATATCTTCAATTGAAGAACAAAAAGAACATTTGGAATGTTTATTGAAACCCATTCTCATGAGAACATTCAATAATGGAAGCAAACCATTTAAGAGTTTCCACTTGAATAACGAAAATTTTGAAGGAATTTGTTTGCGCCAGATGAAATGTAAATCAGGGTGTTTCTTGTATGGCCTTCTCATGAAATGATAAGTAGAGGATATTGAGAAATTTCTGAACGCATTTAATGACCATATCCGTAAGTCATGCTCATCATCCAATCTGAAAGACAATGAAAGAATTTCGACAATGATGTTGTTGGTAGTTCAACTATAATATCAACACATCATTGTCTTTCATTGAATATCTCATTAAAGGGTATATTTTTCAGAGTATCATCCACATAATCTGCAAGAATACCATAGCTAGACCACGTAGAGAACCAAAAAGAGCATTCTCTATTGTGGATTTTAATTCAAGTGGCTTAGCGGCATTTGTCTTCAACTGCTTTTATTCTTTTCCAATGGAAGCTACCATATATTCCTTTTTTCTGAGTTGATATAACTCTAGACCAGAGTCCATTTCGATGCTCATATTTCCACCAAATTTTGCTACTATGCTATGATCATAGTCTCAAAAGATCAAAAACCTAGGCCATTTTCTTCTTTTGGTCTGGCAACAATTTTCCAACTTCGCCAATGACGCCGAGCATGTCCATCAATTTCACCCCAAAGGAAATTAGACATTTTTGTGCTCCATTTGTTGAATTATAGATTTTGGAGGGGAAAAGGTGCCAAAACAACACAAAGGAAGAGTTTATAATACATGTTTGATTAATGTAATTCGTCCTCTCGATGAGAGTAAGTTTATTTTCCAACTAGCCAAATTTCCTTCAAATTTCTCTAATATATGCTAGAAATATGAAGCTTTTGTACAACCTTTGAACAAGATATTTCCGAGATATATAAAGTGTAAAACACCCCTTTTGATTCCTATGGTGGAGGAAGTATTGAATTCTTATACTATGCCCATTTTTCTTAAAGTTATGAAGAAACTCTTATCTTTGTTGATCTTTTAACCAGTTGTTTTCTCGTAATCCATGAGAAAATTAATTAGGTTCCTGATTGATCTCTTTGAGCCTTTTGTGAAAATTATAATATCATTAGCAAAGCTGAGATGTGCTATTACTGGGCTACACTTTAGGAGAGCATAAATATCCAAAGTTTTCCTTATTGCCATATTATTAAGACCACGCAAAAGAACTTCTGAAGCTAGAGTGAATAGATGAGGGGAAAGAGAGTACCCTTGTTTAATCACACGCTGAGCTTGGAAAAGCCAAACAATGTGCCATTTACCATGATTAAAAACCAAGCATTTTTTAAATTATTCAAGACCAAAGAAATAAAGTGATGATGAAAACCAAAACGTCTTAATAGTTCAGAAAGAAAACCCCAAGAACTTTCATCATGTCGAGTTTTAGGATCATATTATTGCCTCTAGTTTTCTGATCAATGGATTTAATCATTTCTTGAGCCAATAGAGTATTGTTTGTTATGTCTCTTCCAGAAACAAAAGTGTTTTGCTCCATGGAAATCAAATTAGGAAGAACTTTTTTCAGATGTATAACAAGTACCTTTGTAATAACCTTATTAGCAAAATTATATAGGCTAATAGGTATAAAATCTGAAAAAGTGGACGGGTTTTGCTTCTTCAACAGTAAAGATATTCCAACAGTATTGATAAAAGATCCCCAAAAACCCATCACATCCAGGAGCACTGTTAGAGTTTAAATCAAATACAACCAATTTCAGCTCCTCGATGTCAACTGGTTTCAACAAATTCTGGTTGTCCTCATGAGAGATTTCTAATGGGATCATACCAAGTAGTTTATGTATTGCATTATTATCAATATCTTGTTAAAGTTTTGGTAGGCAAATGAAAAAATGAGCTACTTCTGCACCAATTTTTTCATAGTCATCAATCCATTGTCCTTGTTCATTTATGATCCATGATATATGAGTTTTACTGAAGCGTGCTTTCATAGAAACATGAAAGGACTTGGTGTTATTATCACCTTCTTTAATCCATTTGATCCCAGATTTCTGCTTCCAAAAAATTTCTTCATCTGCGAGGGATCTAAGTAATTTAGCATGGCTTCCTTTAGTGTTTTTTCCCTTTGATTTGTTGGAGATGGTTCAAAATCATCTTTAGTTTTTTAAAATCCGCCTCTGCCTTGTTAGAGTTTTTGAAGATATTGCTAAATATTTTGGCATTCTATACTTATAGGTGCTTTTTTAATCTTTTTAATTTAGACATAAGACCATATATACCATAGCTATCAATAGGCTCACCCCAATTTGCTTTAACAACATTCATAAAAGCCTTTCTTGCCATCCAAATTTTTTGGAAGCAAAAAGCACCAAACCCATTCCTATTATCGCGAGTTTTAATATCAAAAAGTAAAAGATTGCGATAAGAGGTTGCAAGATTAAGAATGCTAATTTCTGAAGCTTGAAAGTTAGAGTTCCATTTTGTGTTACAAAGAATACGGTCAATCTTTTTCCAAACTCTTCCATGTTGTCCCATTCCGGTCTATATAAAGGTTCCCCCAATCATTGGAATCTCACAAAGACTAGGTTCAGAGATGAAATTAGCAAAATTATTTAATGAGCCCTGTTGAGGTTTGGAACAACCTTTATATTCATCCAATCTCGCAATTGTATTAAAATCTCCACTTAAACTCCAGGGGTTATCTTTGTGAGATTCAGCTAGTCGTTTAAGTGCATGCCACAAAATGCGACGACTTATTCTTTCACACTTTGCATATACGAAGGTAATAAAAGCAGGTGATAAATTATTTCCCCAATTAATTTCAACATGAATATATTGATCATGATGCTCAACAATATTCACAATAAAAGCATCTTTCCATAAAAGACAAATCTTGCCACACGTATTATAACTACAACCATTAAAACCAATAAAAGTAATTAAATCATGAATTTTATCATTCGAAGCCATTGGCTCCAACAAAGCGATAAAAGAAAGTTTATGAAGATTTATATGTTTTTCCAACCTATGTTTGGAAGCAATATTAACTATACCTCTAACATTCCAAGTCATTAGTTGTAATATCATGGTTACCTGTCAAAGAAGATGGTGCTTGAAAGGGAGTTGTTATCGTTCTTTGTAGATTAAAATAGTTTCATCATGGTTTGCATTTTTTAACAATTTGAAAGTTAGTTTCGGCATTTTGTTGGTGTCAAAGTTAAAGAGTGATTATAAAATTTTTTGATTCCATTATTGAGTCTATGTTGATGTGGATATTTTTTTCCATGAGGTTTGTAGCAGATGATGATCGGCTTATCAAGATAGGATGATTGGAGGCATTCTTTTTGGTCACCACTGGATATTCATAGCTTGGGAATAATGAGTGTACCTACAAAATTCCAGCAACTGAATCAACATTTTCTTTTTCATCAATATGTTTATGGTGATGATGCAGTGGAAAAAAACATCCATCAGATATATTGTGTGAGTGAGAATCTGAAGTTTTCTAGGATGGGTGTTTTGTTTCCTAGTGAAGAGTTTGGTTTGGGAACTATTTGTGTTCTTTGTTTTGAAAGTCTGTTGTTTGTGGAGAAGATTGAGGGATCTGCTCTTTAACGCCTTTTTGAGGCAGTTCTGGTATGTAGATTAATTTTTGTTTCTCTTGGATCATACAATTGTTCTTGTCTTGCTTTTCTGGTCCCTATTCTGATTGATTTAAAGATTGTTTAAGATCAGGGTATTTAAAATGGCAGCTGTTAGACCCCGAAGTCCAGTTTGCGGGATCGTGCGAGTGTTGGCGAGCCTTGGCCAATTCTTGGCACGCAGGTCGGCATGAGAAAGGCGTGTTGACGAGGGAACAAGGCAAAGTCTTGCAAGTTGGCAAGCTAAGTCATGTGAGACCCGAGGGTGCGCGAGAATGCGCAAAGGTATGCAAGACCCTGCGAGGATGCGTGAAGGCATGTGAGTGCGACAAGGCACATAAGTACTTAACTTCGGCGAGGCAGGTTGAAGGTATATAAAATATGCGAAGTTTTATACTAACTTGGATTGTGACTTGTACTTAGTCATGGAGCAACGAGACCGCACCATGAGTGAGCTTAATAATGAAAGATGGACTTATCCATGGACGTGCATTGATGGACCTATGTGCGGATAGGCCTTGGTGACTTGAAAAACACATCAGCAGTGACATGGCAACTTTGGGTGATGTGGCATATAATAACGTGGCGAGATCAACTTGAAGATCACATTAGAGATTCATCAAATCTAAGAGATAAAGACCATATGTGAGAATCATCTGAAGATAGTAAAGATCTTCAAGGATATGGATGCAATCTTCCAAGTTAGCATGTAATCTTTATTTGATTAGATTATGATGTAATGTAGCCAATTAGAAGAGTCCTAAAGGAAAGGGGATGTCTTCCCATTGGCCGGAGTGATACAGTGTAATCCTTAGTTGATAGGATCAACTAGGATTGTGGAGATCCTTAAAGATCTTAAACTTGATTTCAAAGTAAGAGGAGCCTATAAGTAGCTCATTAGAGTTTCAATCATTGAGTCATTCACTCATTGAGAGAAATCACTCAGAGGAGAGAGCTTTGAGAGTTGAGAGCTTTTGGGGGAGTTCTCATTGTAAGGGCTTCGAGTAGGGAGTTCCTTGTAGGGGCTTCAAGTAGGGAGTTCCTTGTAAGTGCTTCAAGAAGGAGGTATTTGTATCTTTTGTTAACATTTTGTTGAGGGTTAATGAAAGATTAGCTTCGTCTATACATGTCTCTTGTTGCTTTCTTTACTCTGTTATACACTTGTGTTATTTTGTGTGTGAGAGAAACACTTTAAACATTTGTGTGTGTGTGAGGTGCTCGAGGGCTAATGGAATTGTTCGGTAACATTCACGTGAGAAGGCTAAATCTTACTTAAGCGGACCTAAGTGGGATTGTCGTATGAAGGTGAGCGCGAATTGCAGTAAAGTTCGAGTCCAAAGCAGACCTTTATGATAGCAGCCATTGTCATTGTGTCAAACATGCCAACAAAAGGAGCAATACAAAGGTCTTATATTTAATCCCCCCCAGATAGGTTTGCAAGTGAGATAACTGTCTCTTCAATCGAGCCGCATCCCCTTTCGTAAGG
>JAOQMQ010000195.1:16449025-16459302 GCA_027563845.1 Erythroxylum subrotundum | reverse complement strand
ACTCAAGGAGAAAGAGTAGCCGTTGGGCAATACTCTCTCAATACTTAAACGCTTGTCAACACATGGACTTGTCATACGGTAGATTTATACGACTAATGGCCATAGCTTGCTTTTGTATTTAGACTTCATGTTAGGAGTTAGGACAGTGACAGGGCCCCGACATTAGGTTAGGTGCTGTGCACAGAGGGAACGTGCGCCTAAGCGTGCCTTGCTTTGATAGCCCCAATGGGTTCCATTAAATGCATATCATATATTAGTGTAAAGTTGACATAGGAGACTAAGGTAAAGTCGATTCTACAACTTTATGATACAAGAGATATATGGTAGATTATATATAGTGAGCGACAAGTGGGAGTAAATTCACCCTTTAAGACATGAAACGTAAGTCTCCTTTCCTGAAAGAGCTCAGGTGTCAATAGACAGAAAAGTACATCAAGTTGGGAAGTAACACAAACATACAAGAGCTTAATTATATGTCCCTCAATGGTGGTGTTTAAAATTAGTGTTTGCAGTAATGAATAAATGACACGTGGGGGGGTTTTTACAGGCTATTCTCCAAACTCATAACTTTATTCATTAAACATGTTACCCAAGCAGAAGAAATTGACTCAAATCAAGGTTCTGATATAAGATTTTATGAGAAAAAGCTTACACTTTCAAATTTATTATATGGAAAGAATAAGTAGGCCATTTTTTCTTCTCATTTAGCGACAATGAGATTAGGTCTATTGAATGAACAGTTGAGAATGTACTGCCAAAGGAAAGCCCCCCTAAGTAATTCGTGGGCCAGCATGATGTCCGAGATCCGCCTACGAACTATATCCAATTTGCAATTTGTCGCGTAACTATTTTGTTGGTGTCATGACCTCATGATTCGATTTCATTCTGCTAGGAAAATTATAAAAATAACGGGAAGATCTTTTTTTTCCGCTTGAGTTCGGTTTGAAAATAAAAATAAAAGTTTAAATTTAACTCTTCAAATTTCATATCATTCAAAATTTGATTGAGCCAGTAGACTTAAAAGTATATAAAATTTTTTAAAATTTTAATTTATAATAATAAAATAACTTCATTTGAATCAAAAAGTAATTAAAAAAAGGTAGTCAAGCTTTGGACCTAGACGGGCTGCTAACCTTAAATTTAAACTTAATACAAAACTTGAAAGACCAATTTAAATTAAACTCATTAAATTTGAATTAAATTAAATGAACCCAAGCTAAATTGCCGACACTAATCATATCGTAACATGATGAGTCCTTGCTTTTATTAAAAATTATCGCATAAGATTTTAAATTAAAATAAAATTTAACCAAAGGTTAATTATTTTGTTTATGCTAGCGAAGATTATTATTAGATTTCAGTTAAACGAATGTGGTCCATAAATTGGAACGATAAGCCATATGGAATTGTAAGGAGATTTTACATCACCATATAACAAAGAAATTCTCGTCATAAACTCGTTGTGTATGGTTGGGGTGGGGCTTTTCCGCGTCGAAGCTAGGGTCTTTCGTGAGTGTAAGAGTAATACCTTTATTAAACACTTGTTGGAATATATTAGCATGTAAGAAACAATTTTATTAAAAAAGACAATTTGTACACTTCCACAATTGAGCCTTAAGCAAGTTTTTATAAAATTCATATAATTAATATACTTTCAGTATTCATATTTTAGTGCAAATTATTTGAAATCCATGAAGTTAAAATTTTTAAAAATTTTATGTATTGTACCTTATATTTAATCAAATAATGCATATTTATGTAAGAGTAATTTTGGATAAAATTGCACTAAAAATAAAAATAATTGGTAGTCTTTTAAGTTTTTAACAAAAAAAGTGATAAAGCTAATTTTAAAGATTAAAAAACGTGTTATTAAATTAAAAAGAATTTTAATCCTATAACTCTTTCCTAATTCTTGCGAAACCAAAAGCCAACAAACAAAGCAAACAATTTCAAAGATACACCTAAGAACCCTCCTCTTATCACTACTATAATGCCCCAAATAACCCACAATCATACACTTAACCATTACATCACTACATAAAGTATGTAACTTAGAACTTCTTGGACACAATGCCATGTGGTGAATATATAATTTAAGGACAAGGTGAAGCAATCAGAAATATTCGGCGACGGTCGGAGACTGGGAATGATTTTTTAACGCGTGACAATTATAGGTTCCACTTTCTATTTTGAAGTTGACTGTTGTATATTACTGGACATGGGTATGATTACTTTGTAATAGGAAACTAGGATGAATAATATAAATATAGGTAAAAGATATTTAACATTTTTTGGAAATTTTCTTAATTTTTCAATTTTTCAATTTTAAATTTTTCAAAGAAATTTCTTTTTTCAAAATTTAATTAGAAATATGCAACACAAATATAAAACGTCTACTAATTAAATGTTATTGATATAATAATTTAATTTAATTTTAAATTTGAAATAAATTAGATATAAATTAACAATTTATTATAATTTATTGTTTTATTAGTTTAAATTAAGTTTAATTGATTTAACTCGAGTTTACAAACTGAATTGAGTTATTATATTACTAATATTTGATTAATTCATATTTGATAATCATATTAAGCGTACTTTTTCATTATTTTAAAAATTAAAGTTTAAGAAAAAATTTAAAAACTAAAAGAAACTTTTTAAAAATGAAGAAAATTTTCTATTTTTTTAGACTATGGAAGAATTCTATATCTTTTATTCTTGTAAATATTGATTTGATTATATATATATATATATATATATATATAATGGTAATTACAATAGTCCCTCAGTTCAAGGAAGGAGGTGCATGAGTAGTTTTGTGTAGATTTCTTGGGATTGTTCAAATGATAAATAGAACTGCCAAGAAGTGCAAGACTACAAAGTTAATGAGGGAAATCCAATGCAAACATCCCAAAATCGTTGTTTCCAAATCTAAATGTTGCTGTGTGAGATATGTTTATGCGAAATGTTGATGTTTGACTTATGCATATGCGGAATGTTGATGTTTGAGTTATGTTAATACGGAATGTTGGTGTTTGAGTTATGTTTATACAGATTGTTGATGTTTGAGTTTTGTTTATGCGTATTGTTCATATTTGAGTTACGTTAATATGGAATGTTCATTTTTTAGTTATGTTTATGTGGAATGTTGATGTTTGAATTATGTTTATGCAAATTATTGATATTTAAATTATGTTTATGTGTATTGTTGATGTTTGACTTGTGTTTATGCATAATGTTGATATTTGAGTTATAGATATTCAATATAATGGCACCTGGTAGAAACAAAGGAAAAAAGGTGACAACTATTGAAATTGTTCCTCCCCACAACAACCAGATCAATCCAACCCTAGCCAATAACAATAATCAATTTTATCCACTAATGAAGCCAGTTAGCAACAACCTCCATCTATCTCAACTATTGTTGAGGGATCTTCGGATCTGTTAATCTTTACCACCTATAATTTGAATTACTCAAATATATATTTACATGTTTAATGCGTTTTTTCTTCTCATTATTCTTTTGTTGTCAGGTTCCAATATCAACATTAGAAAAAGAGGTACATGTATCACTAAAGGTTTTGAGTTGCAACGCATAAATGTTGCAATGAACAATAAGTTGTTTATACATATTGATACTTCGCAAGGGCGTCCTATTGACAAGATCCAATTGGTAAAATTGTTCAGTGAGTTAGGGTTCATTTCTAGTGAATTGCCTTGCCTTCAACATGCCAAATAGTTGAAGGAAGACAACTTACTACAGAATGCTTTCGACAAAGTTTTGTTAATTTTTCAATTTATTTAATCATGTGCATTTTTTTTACTTATTTAAAGATTAATTTCACTTTTAATTATTGTTCACAGATGAAGCTCAATATCGTTGATATCAACAACCCTGAAGTTTTAAGCTGTGTGACTTCACTGTTGAAAAAAAGGGCCAATGATCATTGCTATCAACTACATAAATACTACAAATTTTTTCCTTCTGATGAGGAGGCAAGGAGATATGTTCCTAAATGGATGTCTCCAAAAAATTGGAGCCAAATGTGTGATTATTGGGCCTCTTCCAACGTTAAGGTTTGACTTCTTTCTCTTCACATTTGCTTCCATTAACCTTCTTACACAATTTAATGACTATTTCTTTTTTTATTTAGGAAAAGTGTGAAAAAGCCAAGGTTAATAAAGAAAAAATGAAAACTCCTCACAATCAAAGGTCCAAATCATTTATTATCGTACAAAATGAATATGTAAGTTTTTTGTTTAGAAGTTATAATTATATTAGCAAATATAATATTATTTATTGTGTTTTCAATTCTTTTTTCATAAAATAGAGTGAGAAAGAACTACATGGACAAGAGTGTGATAGGATCACACTATACAAACTCGCTCACTATAAGGAAGGTCAAGGGTGGATGTTAAAAGAAGCGCAAGATAACTATGTAAGTATAAAAATTTGTTTAAATTTTAAGTTCATTTATTTATGTAGTACTAACTAATAATATTTGAATTGAATATTGATTTTATTTTTTTTATTTTAGAATAAGATGCGGGTGTTGTTGCAAAGATCACTGTCTGATGAAAAGGAGCCAAACATATATGAGATTTGCAAAGAACATTGTCCTAACTAACCACTACAATGGTACAAGGGCCATATCGAGAAGCAAATGTAAATGTGCTTTCTTCTGATTTACGACTTCACACTACTCCTAGTTTTGCTATTCCTTCTTAATTAAACAACACATTACCCTTGTCGACTCTCCAACTTAACTATCAAATTAAGCAGCCTAACATTAAAAAAAGGTAATTCAATTAATGAGCCATGTCATTGGCAAAATTAATTGTATGTTGTGTACTAGAGAGATAGCATCAACTGAGTCATATCTAAAAGAAAAATTTGCTTATGCACTTGTTTGCTAAAGGAGGATATGTTTAACAATTAATAATGTTAAAAAGAAAGTTATTCTCTCTAGCATGAATGAACAGATATTTTTTCCTCAAGTCGGAATAATATTTCCGAAGAATATAAAAACTTTACTCCATTTATGCAAAGTAGACATAATTCTTTTACATTTAGAATTAAAAGTAACCTACGCATCTTAAAAGTGTATAGATAAAACACATAGGTCTTTGTCAAACACCATCCCTGGTAAATAGCTTTAATATCTCTACGTCAAAAAACAAAGCATCTAAGCTATATCCTTGTTTTCTATACAAGGAGAGTAGACCTATAACCTTATTACCTAAATATATATATACACACAACATCAATTTACTTAACCATTCTATGGAGTCTTGTGCCATCGTATTGTTATCTATTGCAACCCAAGTACATCGCCTCACTAAGACTGGACATGATGGCTTCAGTATAGTTGAAGAGCACTACTATGGATAGTCAAGGCCCGGAAGGGTCTCTTGAACTCAACCACACACCACTCATTATCATTATCAACCTCACCACCACAACCACCATAAGCAGTGTATCTATCACGACCCTCTAATTTCCATGAAGAATGTAACACCCTGATCTAAACCCTTTGACAAAAATGTCTGAGAAAAAAATGTGTAAATCGTATGACTGACGAATGTAAAGAGAACTTTGAGGAATTAAAACGTCGATTGATTATAACACCGATGTTAATTATATCGTTTGGATTTGGAGATTTTGTAGTATACAATGATGTTTCGTACCAGAGATTAAGATGCAATTTGTTGCAGCATAATAAAGTGATTTCCATATGCATAGAGACAATTTAAGTCTCATGAGTTGATTATTTGATACATGATTTAGAACTTGCTACAATAATAACTGCTTTGAAAGCTTCGAGACATTATATGTGCAGTGACACATTTCAGATCTATATATAAATATATAGATCATTAAAGTTTAAGGTAATTATTGAGTTTGAAAGAATTGAATACGAGACCGAGGCAATGGATAGAGTTACTTAAAGAATATGATGTATTGAACAAAAAATTCAATAACGGAATAGCACAAATTTAGATATTGAGGTTACCAAATCTAGTGCAATGAAGAGCATAGAATGTCGCGTTGAATTTTGGGCAAATCAAAGTATTATTAGCTATTGAATTTAAGATCAGTTTCTTATGAAAGGATTAGCAAAGCCTAAATTGAGGATTCATAATTTATGAATCTTACTGAGAAATAAAAAATAAATCAGAATTTTGAGTTTGAATTGGAAAATGATATCTTGTGATTGAAATAAGAAGTATGTGTACACGATAAAGATGATTGAGCAAAAAGATTACTAGAGAAAGAACAAATAACAACCTAAGCTATACATCTTAGTAGGAATACACCGAAATAGCATTTAACGACTAAGGATGTAGAAGCAAGTGACTACATGTATGAGTTGCCAACAGTCTTAACTGTTGGAGATATGTTTAAAGCTTATATTTTGGAGTTCATAGGAGCATGAAGTCAATGTACAACTTGGATTGACTTTAAGCATAACAATCATTATCACAATGATATCATTAGAATACCGTATGAGGCGTTATACGACAGAAAGAGTCGTCAGCCTTTATATTTGGATGAATAAGGCCTAAAAATGGTTGAAGGCTATAATTGATTCGAGACACTGTTGATAAGTGAAATTGATCTGTGTTAGAAATTAAGTGATTCAAAAAAGATAAACGAGTTAGGTGGATCAACACCGAAGATATGGAATATAGTGAGATAGACATGAGAGTTGAGTGTATTAACACTGAAGAGATATGAATTATCAAGTGAAAGATGAATTGTTTCTAAAAGTATCACTTGGCAAGATGTGCTCAGGTTAGAGAAAAAAGGGAGCTAAACCCAACATAAATTGGTCGCTATAAAATTATTGTGAGAATAGGACTATTGACTTACAAGTTAGTATCACCAATAAAAGATGTTTCAGATTCACACAGTGTTACATGGATATGTTTAGGAAATATCGTTATGATACGATTTGTTACCGAAGGTGAAATTGTGAGTAATCTGAAATAGATTGAGGAAACAGTTAAAATAGTATCATATCAAAATAAGTACTTGAGAGACCAAGTGATTCCATTAACTATAGTCAATTGGAAGAAATTATTCAAGTGAAGAAGTTAAATGGAAAACGGAGGAGCATACTAGGAAATAATACCCTTGCCTTTTTAATCAATCAGATAAGAATTTCGAGGATGAAATTTATTAAGAGGGGGAGAATTGTAACATCTCGTTTCCATACTAGGGGTTAGAACTCTAGATTTCTGTAATTGAGAAAAATAGCAATGAGAGATTAGAAAAATGCATTTCATGCTCATGCATAATGTTAACATACACACACGTGAATTTGATTATTGCACACATTACAATGAATTGTTTATGCACTCATTTGACATTTTTCCGGGTATAAATGATTATTTTAATGTGATTTTAATGTGAATTATGGATTATATGTCTTAAAAATTAAGTTGGAGTATATAAGTAGTGAATTATATTTTTTGGTGAAATATGAGAATTTTTTGAAATTAAGGGTATTTTTGGACTAGGAAAAATGCCAAGTGGCAGAATAATTGATGAATAGTAGTAGAAATAAGAGTCAGATGGCAGTGAAAATTTTTACGAATGACATTAAGATGTAATGACAAGTGTCATTGAAAATTGGGAAAAAATTGAATTAGAAATTGGAGACAAATGGACTAGCTTTTTAACAGAGCCAGTTGGAGACCATAATAAAATGACAAGTGTCATAACACTTGCCACTCACCACTCACGATTTTATTTACCTAAATTAAAGACCATCTCACAGTCTTTCATTTATCATTTTCGATACATGCTTCTTTTCTTCATTTTTCTTCATCTTCCTCTCCTTCTCACGACACTCTTCTCCAAGCATCAAAGTTGAACCTTTCCATCACTAGGTTCTTGCTATCTTTTCTTCTTAATAAAAAACCCACCTATTCTACTTTGGCAAGATGATGATCGTGGGATGCATGGGAGAAGCTAGGGTTAAGTGTGATTTGAAGACATTGAAGCTAAACAAGTAAGTATAAGCATTACTCTTCTTGATTTGTTGAATGAAGCATGTATGATGATAATTAGAGGTTACATAGGCATAAAATGGTGTTTTATGTATGCTGGAACGTGGGGAAAGAAATGAATACATTGATGTCTTGCTTTTACGTTGCTGATGATTAATGATTCATAAATTGATGTAGAGATGATTTAGAGTCAGAATGAATACAAAACTAATGTAGACAGAAGTGCAAAAAAATTGATTTATAAATGGATATTTTCATGTTCTGTTTTTGTTGTATAAAAACGTGGATCATTGGTTGTTTTAGAAATGGATTGGATTGAGTATTGAAGTTAAAGAAAAGGTAAGTGTAGTATCTTGAAAAGAGAAGAACTAGGATGGAAGTTTAGAGATAAAGCAATAATGGTGTTTAAAGTGTGCTAGAATATGTTAGATGTAACATTTCCATTGGATATGCATCGGTATTTTAGCCATGAATTGATCTTAGATATCCAAAGATTAAATTAGAGACATATGGATACATTTTTCATGGAGACATCGAATTCAAATTCTGTCTTTAAGAGTTTCAAAATTTGGCTTGAAGTTGAGTACTGAGTGCAATGAATTGATGAATGAATACTTGTGTTTGTGTTCTTTTTTGAGAGTATGAAAACCATGAGTGATGAGTTGTTATGTAGATGTTATGAGTCGTGAGTTAAAGGTATAATGAAAGTGAAAGTTATGTTAACTAAGATGTTGAGTTATGTTCTTGAAATGAGATGAATTAAGGTGATAGTTAGAAGTGAAATGAAGGTGGAAATGAATATGAATATGTGTAGAAAGTTGATGATGAATGTATATATGTATATGTTTTATTTTTAGTGTTCATGAGCAATCTGAACTATATTTTGTTTATGGGTGACATTGAGTTGAAATAGAGTTAAGAATGATGGGGAAATGATGAGTAATTAAATTAGAAATGATAGACCAAGCATAAGATGTCGAATGTAGTAAGTAAAGAATTAGAAATCTGGAAAATAAGGATACAATTGGATAGATGTTGGGGCAAGAGGTATAAATTTCGTTGTGGATCTCAGATTGAGGTCATTTAAGTATGCTTTCGAAGAGGACTTCGAGTTCTACAACTTCTATGAAGACCCTAAGGAGAGATTTTGCTGTCTAAAGGGTCAATTTTTCACATTTCTGCAAATGACCCATAAAAGTCCGCCCAACGAACATTCACTGTCTATTTGGACTTAAATTAGGCTTTAATAGAGCTTGAATTAAACCTGGAATGATGCTTGGATTAAGTAATTAAATGTGTGATATGTATGAAGTGATAATTGGGGTTATAACTTAGTGAATGAATTGATGATATCAAAGTACCAAAGGCATGAGTATAATGGGAATGAAGATGTTCATATGATTGTAATTATGATCCAAAGGAGTTGAGTAATATGTATGAAGTAAATGTGAATGAGACTTGGGTATTATAAGAACATATGATGTTAGAAAAGAAATGATGAGAAATTGAGTTATGATATTAGAAGAACTAAGTGTTCTTGAGGTGTAAGCCTAAGAATAACCTAGACACATACGAAGGAAAAGGAATGAATGGTGAACTTAGAATAATCATGTACAAGTGAAGTATAAACCTAAGTTCAATTAGATGTATATGATTTATGAAATGTGAATGAACATAAGTTGTGAATTTAGGTAATATACCTGGGATTGTCATTAAGCATACATTATACTCAACATATATACATATGTATGTGATTGAGTATTCATAAGATTGTGCAATTAATAATGTGTGTGCAATGTGTGTATTGCATAATGTTGATCTGTAGGATAAAACATCCGCATCCAGACGTTTTCGGATCATGGAAGCTAATGCTAATCTAGAGCGTATTGTGAGTCGACCTAGATGGTCTTACTTTAAATGATTGTTCTGTTTAAATTCTATATTGAAAATATGTGAATGTGATTGTGTTGATTCCAGACATTGAATGTACGAGACGTTTGATGCATGAAATAAATATTGGAAGTGCTCATTGAATGTGAATTTGACGAAATAAGTGATTCCTCAACATTTTTGTTGAATCCCAAACTAAGGTCCGATGATAAATGTGAAAGTGAATGTGTAAAGTGAATAAAATGACTGATTAATCTTATGTGATTGATGCATTTCTTTATATAAATGCATAACTATACGAAATCAAGATGACAATGGAAAAAGTAGCTCACTGTTATTATTCTTGCTTCACGTATATATACACAGTTGAG
>JAOQMQ010000195.1:16400834-16426577 GCA_027563845.1 Erythroxylum subrotundum | reverse complement strand
ATTTAGGCCCATTTGATTTCCTTACATCCCAACTAACATATTTAATTTCATTAAAGCTAGTCACCTAACTTAATTAATGTGCTTAATTTCATTTATGCTATCTACCTTCATTTAACGTCTTATTGCTTTAATTTCATCTAATCATACTTAATTAACAAAAAAAAAATTGGGGCTAACATTGAGTATCAATAAATAGATATAAACTTACTTAATTGATATACTTGTATGTCTAAACCTTGCGATGTGCGTCTTACTCTTGATATACCTGTAAAATACAAAATAAAATATCCTAATTAGTGTTATTTATAAGTTTTTGTGGTAAATTAACAACCTAGAACTCATTAGGTTTGCTAGGATGGTCTAATTATGTAATTCAACCCTTTATCATAATCTTGCCTAAGCTTTCCATGATTTTAAATTCACAAATTGATGAGAATTTTGCTATGGTTCTCAAGGGAAAAATGATCAACTCAATTTACATATTTTTCAAAATGTTTATGAAAAAAAGCCATCGGAACATTATATCCAGCAACTAGAGAATTTTTCAATCTCAAAATTTAATGATTTTAATACTAAATAAAAGCTTTTGATGCTTAGAACAACTTTTGTAACTACAAAAATCTCAAATTCTCAACCAATCTCAACAAATTGAAGAAAAATTATTTCAGAGCCCTAACTTCTATTCTCATTAATTTGCAGTGATATAGATAATGACTAGCGATGAGACTACAGGGCTTTTGGTCCTAACATTAGAGGGAGTCCAATGGTGGTGGTAGTGGTCTTCAACACTCACTGAATGAAGACGATGAATTGAAGATTTGATTTTTTTCTCTAATATTTCTTGATTCTTGTGATGATTACGACGTTGTTTTGAGGTAAAATGAGTATGGATGTGATAACTTAGAGAGAGGAGTTAACTGAGATATATGATTGGTTGATTAGATTCATCAGTGGTGAAGAATAAAGGAAGATGATAGTTTCATAAATAGTAACCTTAGGGGTGAAAAAAGAAGAATAGGATAGATGAGAGTGGAAGATATATATATATTCTTTTCTTGTTAGTTTTTTAAGGACATTTGGAACATTATCTAAGTCAAATGCACATTCCTTTCTTGTTAGTTTTTTAAAGACATTTGGAACATTATCTAAGCCAAATGTCGATAGCAGCTTAAACTAGAAAACTCTTGATAGACTTTTTTAAGGTATTTGGCTTAGATAATGTTCCAAATGTCCTTAAAAAACTAACAAGAAAAGAATAAGTGCTTTAGTGATTTTAGTGCATTAATGTATAATCTACATGTATTAGGATTATTGAGGAGGCTTAGCCTAGCTATAATTAGAAGCTTCATCGTAGAGATAAGTCATATGAATGTTGATACTTTGGGAAGCATTTTTTCTCCTAAAAGATCTCTGTTTAGGGTTGCTTATACTTTTGTGGTCTCAACAAATCCTTGCATGATTTAAGCTAAAGTTGGCTGAGTAATGTCTTAACCATTGGTAGGAATCTTCCATTGTTAGGTTAATAATTAGGCATTATGTTCAAGAACGTATCAATGAACTTATTCATCCACTGGTTGTTTTGAATAATATATTTAACTTTAAAATTTTAAGAAAACTGATGGATAAAATACTATATTCTTAGTCAAGGGACAAGTTGTGTATTAGTTATCAAACCATAGTAAGGTAAGCTACCCATTCTCTATCTTGTATTATATGCTTAATCATATAAAGTCTCTCATTTTTAGCAATATTAAGCCATAAACTAGGAGGTTGTTGATTTAACTTCTATTTTTTAACAACTTTATCCTTTCAAGAAGTAGGTGTGTATCTACTTGACCCACAATGTCTCTAAAATTGACAAAATTCTCCATACTCTTTTAGTCATAAAAGCTTTATTAATTATTCTTAAGTATTGAATACTCAATCCACCAACATGTTTAGGAGTAGAAACTTCATCCTATTTAACATTTTCCATCACCTTGTTACCGTCTACCCCTCCCTTTAGGAATCTCCTTAATAGCTTGTCTAAGTCCTTAATTATACCATTTGAGAGAGAGATATTTGAGGAACATATGGTGTAATGAGATCTCAAGACTGAGTTAATCAATTGCAAGCAATTGATAAATGAAAGTGATTTATTGCACCAATTGTTTATCCTCTTTTGTATCCTTTCTAATAAAGGAATTTAGTCCCTATATAACAATCTTTTGGTAGATTTTGGTAGTACCAAGTAGGTGAAAGGAGGTTCCCTACATTACAAACCTAAAATAAGGGAAAGCCAGCTCGAAGAGGATTTGCTACTAACTAAAGTAAAAAGGTGGTTTTTATCCTTGCTGAGTGTAAGCCCTAATAGGTCTTTAAATGATTTTAGAAAGGAAATTAGCAAGCTTAATAAGTTCCTATCTACTTTAAAAAAGAGCAATAGGTCATTAGTGAAAGATATTTTTAAACAATTGTAACTTTTTGTATTTAGTATAAAAATAGAAGTTAGGATCATTTTTATGATAAAAGCTATCAATCTTGTGAACGTATCCTGACACAAAATGAATAAGCAAGGGGATAGGAGGTCCCCTCCCTAAACCCTAACTACCATTGAAGAGCTTAGTAGGAGTACCATTGACTAACCCACTGAATGAGGTGGTAGAGATGCATTGGTGAATCCATTCTAAAAAAAACTTTATAATATAAAAGCTTTAAGAATATGAATTATGAAGCTCCAACTTATAGAATCAAAAGTCTGATAGAAATCTACATTGATAGCTCAGTATAACCCTTGAACAACTCCTAAGCTAAAAGTATGTTGTCACCTATTAACCTTAATTGAAAAAAGACTTCTAGTGATCTATTTATAAAAGCCCTAAGTTTTTCTTCAATGTTGAAGAAAGGATCTTTGAAACGATGATATACAAACTATTAAAACATAAAATTGTTCTAAAGTGAAATATTGAATTTTTATTAGGTGTTTTGAGATGAGGGTAACAAAAATGAAATATTGAATTTAGATTAAGTTCGTTGAGCATTCTTCTTTTCTCAGAGAACTGCATAATTGCATAAGTGACTAACCTCTTAATCCAAGGCCATAAATTCTGAAAGAAAAGCCTATTAACCAATGTAGAATAGGAGACTTTCCTAGTTTAAGGATGAAGACAAACTTTGCCACTTCAACTTCAATGACTGGTTTGCTTAACAATTCAATTTTCATATCTAAAAATTAGTTAGAAATGAAAAATTTTAGAATGACAAGGGATGAGGACATTTTCACATCCACCATCTTGCTTCAAGGGGGATGAGATTCTACTAAGATTCTTCCTCGCATTGACAGAGTTATGAAAGAATCTTGTGTATTTTTCTCCCTCTTTAAGTCAAAGTGTAATCTTCCCTCCTTACGTACATCTCACATCCACCTTTATCTTTCCTATTTTTTATTTTCACCCTCTAAGATTACTATTTATGAGACCATCATCCTTTATTCTTCACCATTAGTGACTCTAACCGACCAACCATATATACCAATAAACTCCTGTCTTTAAGCATGTCACAATCATACCCACTTTAGCTCACAATAACACCAAAATCATCACAAAAATTAAGAAGTCAAAATTAAATAGAAACTCAAATCTTCAATCTGTCACCTCTAGTGAGTATTGTCGACCATCACAACCACCATTAGATTCCCCTCGATTTCAGGAGAAAAAGCCCAATGGTCTTGTCGCTAGTCACCACCTGTATTGTCGTTGATTGACGAAAATAAAGGCTAGCACTTTGAAATAATTTTTCTTTAATTGCTTTAAATTGTTTGAGAATATAAGTTTCTTGCAGTAATAAATTTGTTCTACTCATGTTGGAAATCAACCAATTTTTCTACAGAAATGGCATCCTATAATAGAGATAGACTGTAGCAAGATCGATACTTTTCTATTTTGGGTAAACTTCCACAACCTTCCTTTGGAATTATGGACCTTAGAGGGGTTGGGCTATGTCGCTAGTTCTCTTGGTAAACCACTGATAGTTATAGGTTGCATGATATTTTAATAGGCATTTTAGTATGTTTTTAGTTGTCAATTAATTGATTCATGCATGTTTAGGTTTAGAATTGTGTTAGTTGGTTAGATATTTGTGTTTTGAGTGTTATGTGGGTTAGAGCATGTTATTGAGCTTTAATCTTGTGTATTTGAGGTGCCTTGATGTATTTGGTAGTGTTTGAGAGCAGATACTGAAGAATAGAAGAGATTCGGAGGAAGCCTGGAAGAAGACCCAAGGCTACGATCATGACATAAACATTTGTGGGGTGCCACGATCATGGCCTAGTCTGCCACGATCATGATAGAGAGCATTTTAATAAGCCACATAGCTTAAGAGTCCACGATCGTGGCCTGCATGACAATAGACACGAATCAACTTCTAAACTTTAACTTTTTGAGGAAATTTCGAATTTTTTGGGCCCAGGTAAAACCTAGTTTTTACCCTAAATAGAAAAGACTACAAAGAGAGGGAAAGAACCCTAACTTTTCTCTACCTTCATTCGCTACATTGGGAAAGATCCAAGGAAGAAGAAGAAGAGGAGAGAAGAGAAGAGGAGAAAGGAAGAGGGAAAAATAAGGGTTGTTGTTACCGTCGTCTTACCGATCCATCCCGACCCTTCCAAGTGACACTTCCATTTCATCTTTTTTATTCTTTGTTTTAAATGTTTGAGATAGATTTGATAGTGATGGATTTGGGTTTGATGATGATGTTCTAAACTCCTATAAGGATTTGTTCTTGAATCAATGTTAATGTGATTTCTTTTGATGTTAATACATTGGGTATTGTGATTATTTGTTGTATTTGCATCCTTCAGTAACAAATCGAGGGAGTGAACCAATAAAAAAATGATTAGATTGGGTAATGATAGTTAATTAATCTAATAGATCATGCAAATAATCAAATCGATAATTTATATAAAGAGAGATCTCATGTGAGGACCCAACAATCTATTTGTGGGCTTAAGATCTAATTGGATGTGTGGGCATTTTGTTAATCGAGAGATTACAAATTTCATAATTCAATTAGGGGCTATGATTCAGGGTTTAATGATTATAACTTGAGAGAGAGTAATCCACCCTTTGAAAGTCTATGACTGATAATGTATTAGCTCAAAAGTAATCATGTTAGCGTTTAATGATAGGATAAATCCCCTTCTCATAATCGACTAATCTTCCTTATGTGATTTTTTATTGTTCATTGGTGGTGCCCAATTTTGATTTCTTTTGCGTTAATTTTACAATTCCATTTTCAATCAATCCATATTTGGTTAATTACTTTTTTGTTTAGTTTTTCTTTTCATTTTAATTATCCTTTAGGCCTTAAACAACTTAGAATTTGATTAGTTCACCAACTCTTCAAGGGATAGAAACCTCATATAATACAATCACGACCCGTGCACTTGTGGTATATTGAGGGATAAGAAATTGTAAAACTTGCCCACTCGATCAAGTTTTTGGCACAGTTGTGGGAGAGTTAGTAAGATTAGTTTAATTCTTTTATTCTAAAGAGTTTTCACTACTCTTGTGTCTGTTTAATTGCATGAACATAAGAGTTACTAGGATTTTGAGTTGGACAGCTGAAACTTTAGAACTTGACATTGCCCAATTAGAGCAAGCAATCCAAAATGCTAGACGTGAAGAAGAAGAGAATATCGAAGCAACTATGGCTGAGGAATTTCATTAAGATTTTTAGCATTGAGGAAACAAATGGAACTAACTGCGGACCCTCATGAATTCCATGAGACCAGGATTTAATGCAACCAATTAAGGTGTCACTAGACCATCTGTTCAAGTAGCTTTGTTTGAAATCAAGCCAACTTTATTAAATATGCTACAGACAAATGTTCAATTTTATGGGCTAACTAATGAGGCTCATATATTCAATTTCTTAGAAATATGAGATACTTTCCGATATGATAGGATGTCGAAACATGTCGTTAAGATGAGGCTCTTCCATTTCAAACTAAGAGATAGAGCTAAGGCATGGTATCACCCATTAAGTCCTGCGAATGTTTCAACTTGGGAACAATTAGAATGAGCGTTCTTAGATAAGTACTTCCTCCTCATGAAGACTACAAAAATAATTAAGGAAATCATAAAATTTCGACAGAGTGATGGGAGTCACTTTATAAGGCTTGGGAAAGGTACAAAAATTTGCAAATGAGGTGCCCTTACCACAATCTACCTAAGGAGTCCCTTTTGCAAACCTTCTATAACGGAGTGAACCCACCTACCTGAGACACCATTGATATAGAAGCAGGAGGATCTTTGAGGAGGAAGACGGTGGATGAAACAAAAGAGTTATTGGAGGAAATGGCTAGTAACAGTTGTCTTTGGACATTGGATAAGAGTAGACATCATACGACCCTCCGCAAGCCAAATGGAGCTTTAGATGTTAACCCAATCACTGAAATGCAAAGCAAGATAGATAATTTGACCCAAAAACTAAATATTATGAAAGCCTCTTCTTTAGCTCTTGTGAAAGCTATTCATCAAAGATGCGAGCTGTATGGGCAAGATAACCACAAAACCATTGATTGCTTTTTGATGAAAGACCATGAATCAGAACAAGTTAAATATATGGGAGCACAATTTAGGGAACAACCCCTACTCAAACACATTTAACCATAGGTGGAAGAATCATCTGAACCTCTTTTGGTTAAACAATACAGAAGGTCAATTCTGACCTCAAGGACCACCTGGGCTCCAATAGGAGAAATCAAACTTGATGGATTCTAAGCTAGATAAAATCTTAAATAAGCTTGGAAGCCTAGATGATGCTCAAAAAGATCTAGAAGGAAGATTCAAACAAGTAACAAAGAATCATGCCTCTTCCATCCACAATATAGAGGTTCAAATGAATCATCTGGCAAATGCTTTGTCTACATGAAGTGTAGGGAGTCTCCCAAGCAATTCCGAAACAACTTCAAGGGAGTAACTAAAAGTTATCACACTTCAAAATGGGAAGGAACTTGAACAACACACAAAGTCAAAAGCTGCAACCCCTCCTCCTGTTGGGAATGACCAAAAAAAAGGAGAAAGACGTGGATAAAAGCTAATACCCTCCATATGTTGCTCCTTCACCATATCCACCTAAGGTTCCATATCCTTAGTGATTGCAAAGGAATAAACTGGATGCACAATATGTGAAATTCGTAGAGAAAATAAAGACATTGTAGATAAATCTTTCATTTATCGAGGCTTTGGAACACATGCCCAAATATGCTAAAATTTTAAAGGACATATTATCGAAGAAGCATACATGGGAAAATAACCAAACGATAGCATTAACTAGCACCTATAGTTCTGTAGTCACCAGCCAGATGCCATCCAAGCTGAAAGATCCAGGGAGTTTCACAATACCCTACGTAGTTGTTGAATTTGAATTCACAAAGTGCCTCTGAGATCTAGGAGCAAGTATCAATCTTATACCCTTGTCGATATTCAGAAAATTGGAACTCGGTGAGGTTAAGCCAATTTCAATACTAATTCAGTTGGCTGATCAATCTATCAAAAAACCGTTTGGAGTGGTGAAAGATGCTCTGATGCAAGTGGACAAGTTCATTATTCAGGTGGACTTTATGGTTCTTATCTTTGAAGAAGATAAGAACTATCCACTGATTCTTGGGCGACCTTTCATGAACACAAAAAAAGCATTAATCGATGTTCATAAAGGAAAACTGACACTTCGAATTAGTGAAGATCAACTGGAATTTAAAACAAAAAAGGCTTTAAAAAATCTTAAGGAAAGCAGCGCGTGTATGAAAATTGATATTATGGATAAAAGTATGCAAGAACAAGTAGAGAATTGCGTTGCAGAAGTGAAATCAATATAAGTGGAAATAGACAATGAAGTTGAGAAGATAAACAAGGCTATGTCTAAAGGAATTGATGAGATGGAGGAATCTGGTGTTCCAACTCATCAAGACATGTTAGTTCGAAAAACTAACACTTCATATTGGTGAAGATCAAATGGAATTTAAAACAAATAAGGCTTTAAAAAATCCTAAAGAAAGCAGCGTGTGTATGAAAATTGATATCGTGGATAAAAGTATGCAAGAACAAGTAGAGAATTATGTTACAGAAGTGAAATCAATAGAAGTGGAAATAGACAATGAAGTTAAGAAGATGAACAAGGCTGAGTCTGACGGAACTGATGAGATGGAGGAGTCTGGTGTTCCAACTCATCAAGACATATTAGTTCAAACCGAAGCACCCATATCACCCTCCACAAAAAAACAACCCACTTTAGAGCTTAAACCTTTGCCTACACATCTTAGATATACCTTCTTAGATGAAGGTCAAAATTTACCCTCATTTCTAATCAACTAGATGGGAAACAAAAGAGTAGGGTGGTAATGATTGTCAGGATGCAGATGAAGGCCATAGGATGGCAAATATTTGAAATTCGATGTATAAGTCTAAATGTTTGGATGCATTGAATAAATCTCGAAGAAGGATGTATAGTGGTGAGGGAACATCAACGTAGATTGAACCCTCACCTAAAGGAAGTGGTCAAGAAAGAAGTAGTAAAACTCTTATATGCAGGGATAATTTATCCTATATCTGATAGTGAATATATTAGCTCGGTACAGTGTATACCAAAGAAGGGTGGAATGAGTGTAATGGAGAATGAAAGCGAAGAATTAATTTCAACAAAAACAATCACGGGATGGAGAGTGTGCATACATTATCGTAAACTCAAGATGGTGACTAAAAAGGAACATTTCCCTCCCCTATTCATAGATCAAATGACAGAAAGAGTGTCTGGTCACTCATTCTACCGCTTCCTAGATGGTTACTCGGGGTACAATAAGATATTCATCTATCTTGGGGATCAAGAAAATACTATGTTCACATGTCCTTATAGTACCTTTGCATATAGATGGATGCCTTTCGGATTATGCAATGCCCCAGCTACATTTCAAAGAAGTATGATGTATATCTTTGTAGATATGATCGAGGACATAATGGAAGCTTTCATGGATGATTTTTCAATTTTTGGAGACCCTTTTGCGATATTTCTAACCAATTTGGACATGGTACTCCAAATATGTGAAGAATCACATTTAGTGCTGAATTGGGAGAAGTGCCACTTTATGGTATAGGAGGGGATAGTGCTCGGGCACAAGATTTCTCACCAAGGATTTGAAGTGGACATAGCGAAAATGAAAGTCATAGAAAAACTCCCGCCTCCAATCAATGTCAAGGGTGTGTAAGGATTCCTAAGCCATATTCTACCGTCGCTTTATTAGAGATTTCTCGTAAATTGAAAGACCTTGACAAACTTGTTAGTTAATGATGTGCCTTTCTTTTTTGATGCAAATTGTTTATCTGCATTTAATCAATTGAAGGAGGAGCTGACATCAACACCAATTTTAGTGCCACTTGATTAGACACTCCTATTTGAGGTCATGTGCGATGTGAGCGACCAAGTTATAGGCTGCATATTGAGCCAAAGGAAAGAAAAAAGGTTGCATGCAATATACTATGCAAGCAAGACCCTTACAGGACCTTAACTTAACTACACCACCACAGAAAAGGAACTACTCGCAGTGGCGTATACATGTGATAAGTTTTGTTCATACCTGCTAGGGTCTAAGGTAATTGTATTCACCGATCATATTGCTTTAAAATATCTTTTTGCCAAAAAGGACGCAAAACTGAGACTTATTCGATAAGTGCTACTCTTACAGGAGTTTGATATAGGAGTACAAGAAAAGAAGGGAGTGGAGAATGTGGTCGCAGACCATTTATCATGACTGGAAGGAGGGGAATGCGAGCGAAGTGATGATATTAATGAAAAATTCCCTGATGAAACCCTGACGTTACTCAACAACCTAGCAACACTATGGTTTACTGATATTGCAAATTATGTTACCAGCAGTAAGCATCCTTCTAATATATCCTATCAACAGAGGAAGAGATTCTTACACGGGTGCACCCGATATCTATGGGATGAACCAATCTTGTATCGAACATGTGCTGATGGTTTAGTAAGACGATGTGTTCTAGAGGAAGAAATGTTGGATATATTAACATAGTGTCACAAAGCTCAATACACTGGCCATTAAAACAAAGCAATTTCTTGAGTACTCGAATGTCGATTTTATTGGCTACATTTGTTTAACAAAGCTCAAGCTTTCGTGGTACAGTGCAATCACCGTCAAAGAGTAGGCAACATCTCGAAGAGAGATGAGATGCCTTTATCCAACATTTTAAAAGTCAAAGTCTTCGATGTATGGGGCATCAACTTTATGGGTCCTTTCCCATCTTCCATAGGAAACATGTATATTCTAGTGGAGAGTATTACGTATCTTGATGGGCTGAAGCTGTGGCATGTCCAACCACTAATGGGAAGGTTGTACAAAAATTTATCAAACAATTATTCAACTGGTTTGGAGTGCCAAAAACTATAATAAGTGATGGGGAATGCATTTTTGTAACAGATCCTAAAAAAATACAGAGTCCATCACAGCGTTGCTACTCCTTATCACCCGCAAATGAGTAAATAAGTGGAAGTCATTAAGCGGGAGCTTAATTGAATTTTGGAAAAGACGGTGAATAGCTCTAGGAAGGACTGGGGGAATTAAAACTAGATGATGCCTGATGGGCTTATAGGACTCCTTTTAAAACACCGATCGGAACAACTGCCTTTAGACTTGTATATGGTAAAGCTAGTCATTTGCCAGTGGAGCTAGAGCATTGAGCATATTGGGCAATGAGAGCTTTAAATTTTGAATGGAAGCAAGCAGGTGAAAAACGACTTCTGCAACTAATTGAACTTGAAGAGTTTCGCTATTAATCACAATTTATCAATACTTAAAAGAATTAAAAAATAGATCTTATGATAAAAGCATGCATTTATGATGCATTGTGGTTTATAAAGTAATATTGTTTTCACCATAATGCATCATAAAGCACGCTTATATATGTATACATATATATATAGATGTATATATATATGTATACATATATATATATATGTATACATATATATAGATGTATATATATATGTATACATATATATATATATACGTATAGATGTATACATATACGTATATATGTATACATATATATATATTTATATGTATATATATATGGTAAGGTTACTATAATTATTGTCCATATGTATCTATTGTAAAAAAAAAGTTAATTTAATTTTAAACTTGTAAAATATTAAAATTTTTATATAATAGTTCAAACTTGATATAAAAGTAAAAAAAAATATTTATGAAAAGTGAAATTGACTTTGTAACACCCGCATACCCCCTGCGAGGATATGCAGATATCAATACGTGCCTTTCCATACGTTTTTAATTCTTTTATGCATTTCCAGAAACTTAAGCAAACATACATTACATATCATTAAATGTTGTTGTAAACAAACCATAATGTACTTCATATATAATAAACTTATCAAAATACATGCCTTAAACATAATCCATCCTATAATAAGGTTATTAGAAACCATTAAGCAAAATACAAACAACCTCATATTGTCAGATACAACTCAAAAACTCAAATATACATGTTTCAAAACAAAACAAATTCCAAAACAGAACACATTCTTCATTAGCCACTATGGTAGTCCTTGTCCCAGTCTTTAACTTTCTTATCAGAACCTACAGGGAGGCAAAACCACAGTGCTAAGCATATAGCTTAGTGGGGAATAAATAAACATAGTGCATAATGGCAACTGTTTCTAACAGTTGTCTAACATTCATATATACAGATTCTAATCATATCACAACAATCTTTAATTGTTCATAATTCAGAGCAATCCAAACATTATGTCTCAAAACAGAATATGATTCATGAATCAATACAGAACATTCTTGCATCAGAACAAAACTCATAAATATCATAACAGAATGTACAAGTAGTAGAATTGAATATCAGAATAGGATATAATCCTTTCAGATCAAAGTATGACTTATGTTAGAACAGAACTTATTTTGTATCATATCAGAGCTTATCTTTTATCAGAACATAATTTGCTTATATCAAAACCGAACATGTATCAGAATACAAAATAAGTTAGACTGCTAATCCTTTTTATAGAAGTGGGTAACGGGACCAAAACAGAAGATACCATGATTGATATCACATAATAGGAGAGACTTATATCTCAGTATCAGAAGACACTATTGCGTCAAATATTAGGAGACACCGAAGTGGCAATATCCAGAGACACCTTAGTGTCACAGGAGCAGCTGCATATCCTTCTAGGCATGCCTATTTACCTACGACTAGGACTTAACAGTTTTAGAACAAATCATTTCAGATTTCATAATTTCATGTAAATGATGTAGTGCATAGCATATGACCTTATTCATTTGATCAAACTTAACATGCCTTATAAATACAAACATATGCATTAAAGCATCAATAAATGTATTGAGTCATTACACATTATGTATATTCACACAATTAGAAAGCACTTTCAATACAATCTCAATTATTAAACTCCTCAGACAATTGATGGTCCAGAATTATCACAATATCAAAATCACATGACAGTGAAATAATGCATAAGTATAAATTCATTTCCTTATGCTCAAATTGAACCCATTCATTCTCACTCAAACTTATCATGCCTTATAAACATAAGAATTTGTAATAATTCACCAATGAATAATACATTATGTAATTACACTTTAGATGTACTCATCTAAGTTTCCAATTCTCAAACATTCATATCTAACACAACACTTTTATCATTTAAAACACATTTGTGTTCATAAGTATACTTTATTCCTTTAACAACTTATAAGTTCCAAATTAGATACTTTGTTATCTAATAACACCTTCTTTAAGTTATTACTTCAATTTAAAATCCAAATCTTATACAACCTTTAATGAACTTATTCTACATCAAGCTAGGTTCATTTTACACCTTAATTAAGTCCAATTAAACCATTATAAAGTACCATAATCTTATATGGTTCAATAATTGTCTAAAACCAACATTTTCTACTTCCTAAGTACTTCCCACGACTGAGGGAATAAGCCTTATAAATCCCACGATTGTGGGATGAGTGAACCGAAGGATCACTCACCCACAATCTCTAATCTGTTTCTAAAACTTGACTTCTTCACTTCCACTCAACACACCTTCACCAAAGACCATCAGTTTCACTTCAATTCTTCCTTATTCATGCTTCAATACCTCATCAAATTCATGTCTAAACCAATTTAAAAATCATTCATTAAGTAACTTACAAATCAATATCTTCCACACATCAAAACCAAACCAAAAGTTATCATACAAGGATCATTTTTCCAGCATTCATTTATCATCATCTTAACACATATTTCATGCCAATTCAATTTATTATAAAACTTGTAATAATACATGCTATCAAGTTTAGTAATCCCTTACATAATTACCTTCAAGTTCCTTCTTCAAAGTACTAACCAAACCAGCCCTTCATGCAACCAAAACATTTCTAAAATCTAGGTAGATGTAAGATGGTCTTAACACTAAGATGATAACAACATAAAAGGTAGTATAAAGTAGCTATCTTGATGCAGTAACTTACAAGAATTCCAAGAGAAAATGATCCCAAAAACTCCAAAAGTGGAGGAAATGAGAGAGTTTTGGTGGAGAGAGTGCAAAATAGTGAAGAATGAGCAAAACAGAAATTACTCCAACAGAAACTTACGTCATCCATTGCTAGGTGTCATCAAGTTATAACAGTATATGTTACTATGCATGTTCTTCATTTGTCCCACATTAGAGATGCTAAATTTCACCAATATATTAAGCCATTTGTCACACACTTATTGCTGCCACTTGTCAATTTATTAACTATGTCATTTGTCAATGCATCAACTATGCCAAATGTCACTAACTTATAGGCTTAGTCATTCCAATTTTTATGTACCAACTTATCTTGCCACTTGACATTTTCCTTGTCCAATTGTACATTTTATTACATCAATTTTCTAATGGTATAAATTAATTCCAAATTACTAAGTATGATCTATTAAACCAAAATTCAAGTCATATGCAATTCTCAATCATATCATAATTTTTAACACCTATCATACATATACTTTCATAAACATGTAACATTCCAACTATGGTACAATTTAGGACCTTACGATTCTCTCCCCCTTAAAAGAATTTCATCCTTGAAATTCATACATAATCAAAATAGTTGAGGATACTGAACCCTCATAGTCTCTTCTGGTTCCCATGTTACTTCCTCAAGTCCATGGTGTTGCCAGAGTACTTTCACCAAAGGTATTTGCTTGTTCCTGAGTTGTCTAACCTTCTGGCTAAAATAGATGCAGGCTCTTCTTCATAAGTCAAATCCAGTTGTACTTGAATTTCTTGCACATGAATCTTATATGTATCATCTGACCGATATCTTCTCGACATTGAAATATGAAACACATTATGTAACCTGGCCAACTCTCTAGGAAGAGCTAACTGATAAGTTATTGGTCTAACTCTCTTATGAATCTCATAAGGACTGATGTATCGTAGGCTGAGCTTACCTTTCTTCTCAAACCGAAGTATGTGCTTCTATGGTGACACTTTTAGAAACACCTTATCACCTTCCTGATACTCAATATCTCTTCTTTTTAAGTCAGCATAGGATTTCTGCCTAACACTGGCAGCTTTCAACCTTTGCTGGATAACTTGAACTTTTTCTTCAGTATCTTTCTCGATATCAGGCCCGATCATCTTATTTTCACTTAGTCTGGTCCAACACACTGGAGTTCTACACTTCGTACCATATAGAGCTTCATATGGTGCCATGATAATGCTAGTCTAATAACTGTTGTTATAAGCAAACTCTATCAATGCAAGATAATTATCCCATCTTCTAGGTAAATCTAACATACAACCCAGAAGCATATCTTCTAAAATCTGGATAACCTGTTCAAATTGTCCATCTATCTAGGGATGGAAAGTGGTACTGAACTTAACTTTAGTACCTAAAGCCTTTTGCAGATTTTTACAGAATTTTGAAGTAAATCAAGGATCACGATCAGAAATAATAACTAGTGGTACCCCATGCAACCTCACTATCTCATTAACATATATATCTGCTAGCCTATTCAGAGAATAATCAGGACGAATAGGCAGAAAGTGAGTAGACTTAGTGAACTTATCCACAATCATCTATACAACATCATGCTTCCTTTGAGTAAGAGGAAGTCCAGTGACAAAATCCATGGTAATGTTATCCCATTTCCATTGAGGAATCGAAATAGGATGTAATAAACCAGATGGAACCTAATGCTTTGCTTTAACTTACTGCCATGTCAAACATTTGGATACATAGTCTATAACATCCCATTTCATACCCGACCACCAGTAATACTGCTTCAGATCTTGATACATCTTATTTCCACTAGGATGCATTGTAAAGACAGTATTATGGGCCTCAAATAATAACTTTCTCTTCAATTCATCATTTATTAGTACACATAATCGATCTTTATAATACAATCACCGTCTGCTTTCATAGAAAAATCAAATTGTTTGCCTTCCTGAGTAGCCAAGATAAGTTATTGCAACTGATCATCAACTCTCTGAGCATCACAGATCTCTTGCTTCAAGGTAGGCCTAGCTTTCAACTGAGCTATTAAAGCTCCATTAGATACAAGTCCCCATTCACCCTGCTACACTGACAAAACCAAAATGGTCTTTCAACTTAAGGCATCAGCCACGACATTAGCCTTACCCGGATGATAATCCACAATGCAGTCATAATCTTTAAACAATTCCAACCAATGTCGTTGTCTCAAATTAAGTTCTTTCTAAGTAAGCAGGTACTTCAAACTCTTATGATCAGTGAAGATCCTACATTTTTCACCATATAAGTAGTATCGCCAAATTTTCAAAGCAAACACTACTGCTGCAAGTTCAAGATCGTATGTAGGGTAGTTTTGTTCGTGAGGCTTTAGTTGCCTAGAGGCATAAGCAACTATCTTTCCATCCTGCATCAAAACACAACGTAAACCATTTCTATATGCATCATTAAACATAACATACTCCTTACCAGAAGTGGGTTGAGCCAACACAAGAGCTTCAGTAAGCATTCTTTTTAGTTGATCAAAACTAATTTGACATTTATCAGACCATTCATACTTCACTCCTTTTCGTAGCAATTTGGTCAAAGGGGATGCTATCACTGAAAACCCCTTCACAAATCGGTGATAGTAACCCACTAAACTCAGAAAAATTCTCACTTCTATCACACTCTGTGGTGGCTTCCAGTTAACAATTGCTTCAATCTTACTAGGAACAACCCTAATCCCTTGAGAAGAAACAATATGTCCTATAAAAGATACTTCCCGAAGCTAGAAATCACACTTACTTAACTTAGCATACAATTGCTTTTCCTATAGGGTTTGTAACACAATTCGAAGATGCTGAACATGGTCAGGTTCATTCTTAGAATAGACCAGGATATCATATATGAACACCACAACAAACTGGTCTAAATAAGGTCTAAATACTTTATTCATCAAATCCACGAATGCAGCTGGAGCGTTAGTTAACCCAAATGACATTACTAAGAATTCATAATGCCCATAACGGGTCCTGAATGCAATCTTCGGGACATCCACATCCTTACCCAAAGTTGATAGTATCCTGATCGTAGATATATCTTTGAAAATACTCCTGCATCTTTCAATTGATCAAACAGATCTTCTATCCATGGCAACGGATACTTATTTTTCACTGTAACTCTATTCAATTGCCTATAATCAATACACATCTAAAGAGTACCATCTTTCTTTCTTCTTAACAAACAGAACCGGTGATCCCCAATGTGAGACACTGGGTTGAATGAACCCCTTATCTAGAAGCTCTTGCAACTGAACCTTCAACTCCTTCAATTCAGTAGGAGTCATCTTGTACAGTGCTCTGGATATAGGAGCAGTGCCCGACATAACTTCAATAGACAACTCCACTTTCCTTTCAAAAGGGAGTCCGGTAACTCTTCAGGAAACACATCTGGAAATTCGCTCACCACTGGAATATTTTGCAATTTACCACCCTCCTTCTTAAAATCAAACACAAGAGCTAGACAAGCTTCACACCCTTTCCTAAGGAACTTCCGAGCTTGTGTAGTAGATAACACACTAGCCAGAGAACTAGTGCGAATGCCATGTAATATTATTTCAAGCTTATCAGGCTTCCTAAGCACAACTGTCTTAGCACTACAATCAACCACCGCCTGATGCTTTGTTAACCAATCCATACCCAAAATCAAATCAAATTCATGAAAAGGAAATCTAATAAGATCTTATAAATCCCACGTTCGTGGGGTGAGTGAAACGATGGGAATAAGCCTTATAAATCCCACAATCGTGATATTCAATTTGTTTCCAAAACTTGACTTCTTCACTTCCATTCGACACACCTTCACCAAAGACCATCAATTTCACTTCAATTATACCTTATTCATGCTTCAATACCTCATCAAATTCATGTCTAAACCAATTTAAAAATCATTCATTAAGTAACTTACAAATCAATATCTTCCACACATCAAAACCAAACCAGAAGTTATTATACAAGGATCATTTTTTCAGCATTCATTTATCATCATCTTAACACATATTTCATGCCAATTCAGTTATCATAAAACTTGTAATAATACATGATATCAAGTTTAGTCATCATTTACCTAATTACCTTCAAGTTCCTTCTTTAAAGAACTAACCAAACCGACCCTTCATGTAACCAAAACACTTCTGAAATCTAGGTAGATGTAAGATGGTCTTAATACTAAGATGATAACAACATAAAAGGTAGTATAAAGTAGCTTTCTTGATGCAGTAACTTACAAGGATTCCAAGAGAAAATGATCCCAAAAAATCCAGAAGTTGAGAGGAAATGAGAGAGTTTCGGTGGAGAGAGTGCAAAATATTGAAGAATGAGCAAAACAGAAATTACTCCAGCAGAAACTTGCCTTATCCATTGCTAGGTGTCATCAAGTTGTAACATAATATGTCACTATGCATGTTCTTCATTTGTCCCCACATTAGAGCTACCAATTGTCACCAATATATTAAGTCATTTGTCACAAACTTATTGCTGCCACTTGTCAATTTATTAACTATGCCATTTGTCAATGCATCAACTATGCCAAATGTCACTAACTCATAGGCTTAGTCATTACAATTTTCATGAACTAACTTATCTTGCCACTTGACATTTTCCTTGTCCAAATGTACATTTTAATACATCAATTTTCTAATGGTATCAATTAATTCCAAATCACTAAGTATGATCCATTAAACCAAAATTCAAGTCATATGCAATTCTCAATCATATCACAATTTTTAACACCTATGATATATGTATTTTTATGAACATGTAACATTCTAATTAGGGTATAATTTGGGGTCTTACAGACATAGAACGTTATCTTCCTATATTTTAGTGGTTGTTATGAAAAAGAAGTATGTAGGGCTTTTTAAAATAAATTTCTTAAGTTTACAATACATATATTTTTTCACATATTTTTCGATACAGATAATAATGATAAATATAATTTTTTAGTGATTAGTTATTAAAATTTGTATTTTTAATTAACATTATGAAATTAAAATTTATCTCTACCAAATACTATACTTATTAATTTGTTATAAATTTTTATAATAATTAATAAGAACTATAATGGAAAAAATAAAAATAAAGGCAGATATATTAAATAAAAATATCATAATTATATTTTAAAATAGCTATATATTATATATTAATTTTAAAAATATATAAATATTTTAATAAAATTAAAAATAGTGCAATGAACCTATTTCAGTTCCTATACATATATATATATATATATACACATATATCCCACATCTTATTATCATTGTTTAAATTTTCATCGATTGATGTCCCCTTTCCTTTAGATACAAATGTTTGATAGTTCTACATTCGACGGTAAAATATTATAACGATCAGTCTCATACACACTTGTTGGTTGGAAATGTTAATAAACTATAAATACAAATAATAGGAATTTGGTAAGATATATTCCACGCAAACTCGTTTCCAGAGTTGTCAACAATATCTCTTCTATAAGAAATTTTATTCTCAATTCTGGAGTCTAAGTTGCTAAGAGTTGAAAACCTCCACAAATACTCCAGCATTGACCCTCAATATGACTGACAAAGCTTAGCTATTATCATCAACTCAGATTGAAAATAGCTTATGAGAACGTGGTCCGTCCTTAAAGTAAGTTCATGATGATCAACTACGTATGGGGAGAGAGAGAAAATCCATACATGTCAGGGAAGCTGAGCTATGAACTTGAGATATTTGGCAACTCCACAAGGGCCATGATGCTGATTGATAATGGAAAAGCCGAGAACTTGAAGCAGATGCCTGCGTAATACGCCAACTCAGAAAGTATTACTGTAATTCAATATTTTGTTTCTTGGAAAGAGGCCAGCTGATAAGTTGGGAGGCAGAAACAGGATACTTTCATTTTCAACTTCAGCTCCTTAGCTGTTTCCTGAAACCCTGCAACAAGTTGCTCCAATTCTGCACCATGCAGTTTTCTATACTGAAGGATTGATCAATTATACCCCCCACAAAGAAAATTCCAATTAATTTTGTACCTGTGATCCTTTTTAATGCTTTTGAGAGATAAATGAATAACTGCAGGATCTCGATTACTTAGCTGGTCAAGTTAGTCATTTGATGCTCACCTTCTAAGTTAATGAGCTTTGAATTTTCTGTGTTAGTCTTTATAAATGAAGGTAATAAACTTGAATATATATATATATATATATATAATACTTAAATTACATTTCTCTTTTAACATCAGCATGGCAATTAGTGACAAAATCTGATAAAAGGTTCTTATTGGAGTTGGGAAAGATTCTTCTATTCAATTCAATGTGAGGTCCTGAAAGCCAAATTGATGGTTAGAGTTCGCAAAGAATTAAAAGCTAGTTGTAACAAACATTAACTCTACCTGCCATGTCACATACTATTTTAACTACGTAAAACCAACTAAATTACTATTAATGATTTGGCATCTAGTTTTTCATTTATATTTCAAGAAAGCACGTCAGGGCCTAGTTGGTCAAATAAGGTGAGGAGTTATAACACCATTGATACTCCAGTTGAATCCCCGTCAAGATGTTTTAGCGTTGGAGTTACTCTTACACTCACAATTGCTCAGGCCAATAGAAAATATCCACGTCATCATCTTCACAAATCGTAATCTTCCTTCAACAATCGTACGGCCGAAATGCATCAAAGTTCCCGAGACTCTACATCGTGCAACTCACTGATCCCACCTCGCTTTCCCACCTGATTCACTCTCCGCCGTCGATCATTTTACCAGAACCAGAAGACAACAAACGTGACCCCTAAAAATCTTTATTAACACTTGTCTGTTTCGGGGCACCTTGGTTGTAACCTCCAACCTATAAAAACCTTAGACCCTCTTAAAGACACCTCTTTTTTCTTTCTGTACTCTCTTTTTCTGTGAAAGAGCAGCAAAAATGTGTGGAGGTGCTATGATCTCTGATTTCGAGCCGGTAACCAGAGGCCGGAAATATGTGGCGGAGGATCTATGGGCTGAGCTTGACACCATATCTGACCTTCTGGGCTTGGATTACACAAACGATGCTAAAAACCTTTCATCAAAACATTCTTATGAACTGAAAGTGCCAAACCAACTAATCAGCCAAGGTAATATCTTTCTTTCACTAACTTCTCTAATTTGTTACCAACTCGAAGTTAGTCTCTGGTAAGTGGGTACTTGGAGAAAGTTTGAACCCTGGGTTGTTTTGGGTTCGAATTGCAATTAAGTTTGCACCTTTAAGCGTATTTGCATGAGTCGTGTATGGTTGCGATGTATCAAGTCAAGTAGCCTTCAATCAAGTTCGATTCTTTTTTAATGATTTTTGTTGTGTTCTTCGTTTAAAGCTTTAGGAAGCCGTAGATTTACAATCACTTAAATGAAGTTGTTGATTTTGGAAAAAGTGTTTGATTAAGTTCAGGTGTATTTATGTAGTGGTTGGTGATGATGACAAAACTGAAAACCCAAGGAAAGCCACAGAGAAGAAAGAAATGAACGACAAAACTATTACTCAGAGAACCAGAAAGAACTTGTACAGAGGAATAAGGCAAAGGCCATGGGGTAAATGGGCGGCAGAGATAAGAGACCCTTTCAAAGGCGTCAGAGTCTGGCTTGGCACTTATTACACTGCGGAGGAAGCTGCACGGGCCTACGACGAAGCTGCTAGACGCATCCGCGGTGACAAGGCCAAGCTCAACTTTCCTTCTCCACCAAAAGTCCGACCAGCCGCCACCACCCCACCTCCGGCGAAGAAACGATGCTGTGAGGTGGCTGCTCCTACAAGCTTCCAAAGTTTCGTGTCACAACTACCATCATACATGGGCTATGGTTACAATACTCCAAATGAGCATGACGTGAAGGAGCAAATCTCAAGCTTTGACCTTGAGTCGTTTTGGGGCCTGGAGCCAGAGCAAATGGCAGTGCAGCTGACCAGCGGTGAGTCATCTGTCTCGATGGTGGATGACCTGTGGATGCTTGATGATCTCCTGCCATCAGCAGCAACAGAGCCAGCTTTCGTTAAGTGAAACGAATTCGTTTTAAGTGAAACGAAAAAACAAATAGATAAATAAACCCAAGTTAATGAACTAATTAAAGACTATGTTTATTTGTGTTAATTTAAGGTTTTGCATGTGCTTTGTCCCGTAAGTTTCGAGTTCTAATGTTTATTATGGTGGTTTTGTGTGATCGCCGTACGTATATAGAAATAATGTTGGTACTTTGTAACGATAATATTGTTAGATGTACGTTGGTGCCGTCATCATTAACAAAGCATATGCATCATCCTTTTTGTCCCTTCTTAAGGTTTGTCTCGAAATTTTAAATTGTTAGCCTCGTAGCCCGTAGGTTCAAATTTTCAGTGTTTTGTGTTTATGTCCTCCTCTTATCGTTATTTGCTTTGTTTTCGTTACTTTTAATTTGATAATGTAGTAATGTGTTATCCTATTATTTAGTGATTTTCATGTTCGTCAATGTAATATTATTATAATATATATATCAAATTAGTTTTAGAACAGCCAGTTTCAGAAGCTAGCTTCTGTAAGCTATGAGGAAAATGACAGGGGAGTGGTTCTTTAAAAGCAGCCGGCTACTTTGAACTGTTTATAGATTATGGCAGACAAAAAGGACAGTTTTTAAGCTGCCCTTTTTGACTTGAGTTAGATATAAGATACTGAAGAAATCTATCGCTTTTCTTTTCTCTTTTCATAATCTTCAAGACCTTAAAGTTAGACATGCTACTTCTTAAAAGTTCAAATTACTAGAAATGAGTGGCCAACTTAAAAAATACTGTGACTAAGGCCCCGTTTGGTGAATGGCTTATTAGTCAAAAATTAGCTGATTGACCATTTAGCTTATTTGACTATGTTAAACAGTCGAAAATTGTGTTTGGTGATTCAGCTGAATAGATTAGCTGATTAACCCAATCAGCTGATTTTCAACAAGCTCAGAAGGAGCAGTGTTTTGTTTTCAACATTTTTAAAAATGACGATATACTCATGAGGCAACGGAAGTCTAGATGTTACACAAAGAAAAAGAAACGTAGGAAGCTGAGATATGAGAATAGTAACTTAGGATCAAAACCTCCAACTTTTATTTGTCAAATCAAGCTACAGTTCGTTAATGGTGTAGGCAAGCTACAGTACGTTAATGGTGTAGGCAGATTGTTTTGTTAGGCTTTTGACTTTTTTTTAAATTAATTCCAATTAAATGAAGTTAAGTAATTTTAAATTCTTAATAAATTTAAAAAGGTGTTTTTAATTATTTGAAAATTGTTTTCCAGGTTAATTTTATTAGGAATGTCTTAGAAGTTAATTTAATGTTTTTAAATTTAATCATACCATTATTTTTTAAGATCATATCCTTATGTCATTTTATACATAAACAGCTAATATTAAACAGCTAATTTTACCAAACATCAAATGACAAACAGCTAATGTAATTAGCTGGTCAAATCAGCTGATATAATCAGCTATCAGTTAACAGCTAATACATTCAGCTGATTGCTAAACAGGATCTAAATGAATGATATACAATTGCAATAGGAAGGAAAGTTAACATTAACGAAATATACTCATGTAATTTTTCTTGTTGGTTACAAAGATCCAAGGTTAGCGTCTGAAATCTCACATAAAATTTTGAAGTTTCATGAAGTTTTGGGTGGTCGGAAGTTTACCATGTATCCGTAGATAAAAAGTTTGCACCAGAAAGTTCATTTAGAAAAAGCTAGATAGAGTTATAGTTAACATGAATTGGTTAATCACTTTTTCAGAAAGTAAAGTTTTTTTTTAGTATCCTGGGATCTCTGATCATACTCCTATCAAGATAGATAATTTGTTTTAAAAAGTTGGTATTAAGCACCCCTTAAGATTCAATAACTTTCTAGTTAATGTGGAGGGCTTTCAAGAAGCTAGCTCTAAGCGCTTAGAGATTGAGGCCTCTGGTACAAAGTAGTTCATCTGCTTGCAACAGCTTAAGGCTATAAAATAGGAATTGAAGATGTTAAATGTTAGAAAAGGACATAATATCAAAAAGGAGATAGAAGAAGCAAGAAGCAGGCTTTCTGTTATCCAAAATTAGCTGGTAGCTAATCTAAGTGATTGCGATTTAGCTAATGAGGAGAGGGAAGCTATTAAGAACTATATATGTAAATAGTGGATAATCATTGTTCCTTATTGCGGTAGGGAACTAGGATTAATTGGATCAATGATGGGGATAGATGCACAATTTTTTTCTTCAATATAGTGTCAACAAGAAGAAATATCAACAAAATCACTTCCATAAAAACTAAATTTGGGGAAATGATATAAGGGTGAGTTGAGATTGCTAAGGAAGCAAGAAATTTTTTTCAAAATTTCCTAGTAATAGAATGAAATGCTAGAGGATATGGAGAGGATTCACCTAGTAACAAAATGAAATGTTAGAGGATATGGAGAGGAGCTTTGGCAATTTGTCAATGCTAAGATTCCTAAAGATGAAGCCAGTTTACTAATTAGACTCGTCACCGATCAGGAGGTAGAGGAAGTTTTTTCTAAAATGAATGGTTCAAAGGCTTTATGTCCAGATGAATTGAATGGATTTTTCTTTCAAAAAAACTTGGGATAAAATAGGGAGATTCATCAAAGTAGCTGTGCAAGAGTTTTTAAAAAAGGGAGTGTTGCTTAAGGAGATAAATAAGACCTTTTGTGTTTAATTCCTAAGACTTCTAATCCAGCACCTTGGGGTGATTTCAGACCTATCTCTTGTACTAAGTTTCTTTATAAGATCATTGCCAAAGTATTAGCAAATAGGCTTAAATTTGTACTTCACTTCATCATCAATGAAAATTAGGGGGCATTCATGAGCAATAGACATATTGGTGTTAACATTCTAATATTGCAGGAGCTCTTGAAAGGGTATATAAGAAGTAAAACTCCACATAATTATGCTATTAAAGTGGAACTTCAAAAAGCTTTTGATAGTGTCAGTTAGAGATTTATGTTATAAACTATGAATTGGATATTTTATTAAACATACTTCGGTATTTTGATGATATCTTGATTGGTAGAGCTCCGAATGAGATGATTCTTGTTTCAAAATAAATTAGAGACATAGAGATAAAGATTATCTAAAGGTAGTGAATTGTAATTTAGTCCCTAAAACTTTTAAATTCTGGATGGAAGTTGGGTATAGTGTACTGTTTCAGTCTAATAACAGTCTGAATATTTTTGGGCCCTAACTTTCGGATTACTGAATCAATTTGAATGATTTTGGTGTCATTAAAAACTCCAGACAATGGGGAACATTTTTATAGAAGAAAGTATTATCAAATTACGTCATCTTCCTTGTTAGAATGTTCAAGGGTATTTTTGACAAGACACTTAAGTGTAAAAGACATAAGGCATAAATGGAAGGGCAAATTGAACATTTCTCAATCATTAAGGGCATAATTGGAAGAAGAAGTGTTGTCTTGCTTTTAAATGAAGAAGAAAAACATGAATTGAGGGAGAGAAGGGGAGAATAATGAAAATGAGAAAGAAAGAGAAAGAGAGTTCGGTAGTTTGAGAGAAAAGAAGAGAGTTGAGCTCGGGTTTAATTTTTTTTAGTCTTTAAGAGAGATTTTGGAGTTGTTCAAGAAGGAAAAAAGGTAGAGGAAGAGAAGAGCTCCCTTTTGAGCCAAAGATCTCTTCATTTGGTGAAGAACCAAAGTAAGATCATTTTGAATTTTTTAGATTTTTGAAAGGATTTTAGTTCATGAAGTTTAGAAAATGCGTGAGTTTAAGTATTCTAGAATCAATGTTAGTGATTTTGCATTATGAGATTTTCAATTGGATGCCTATTGAATGAGACTTGGTTTGTTTTAGGGAACCAAGAAAATCCTACCCAAGAGCAAGGGGATAATGGAAAAAAAATACCCAGGATTGTCATTGAACATGCATTATACATTACACATATGCATATGTGTAAAATCGAATGTTTATGTGATTGTGCAATTATTAATGTGTGTGCAATGTGCGTATTGCATGATTGTGATGTGCAAGTTAGACGTTCGCTTTCAGACATTTCCAAATCATGGAAGCTAATGCTAATCTGGAGCGTACTGTGAGTAGACCTAGATGGTCTCATTTCATTGTTTATTTTGTTTGAATTTTTGTATTGATTGACTACTG
>JAOQMQ010000195.1:16345637-16371034 GCA_027563845.1 Erythroxylum subrotundum | reverse complement strand
TAATAGTATATTAAAAATTAAATATATCTTGATATTTTCACTTCTTAAACATATACATATGCATATATATTAACTTACTTTATATCCCTTTTCCCTATCAATCATAATGAAATAAGATATTTTTTTTAATTCATGCCCTCATAAGTCATTTGATATATAAACAACTAATACTAATCAACTAATTTTGCCAAACATTTTTAATAAACAACTAATGTTATCAGTTAGTCAAATTAGCCGATATAATCTGTTGTCAGCTAACCGCTGGTAGAATCAGCTAATACAATCCACTGATTGCCAAACATGACCAATATCCTTTTGTCTTTGGAGAATCAGTCCCTCATTATTTGTGATGGATGAAATTCTGTTTTTATTTTTACGGGATATAATGGAGTTAAAGAAGAACTTTGAGCAGTTATCTCCATCTTTAAGCCATTTGATCCTAGATCTTTGTTGAAACAAGGAGTTGTGATTGCTAACTGAGTTCGTATAATGAGACAGAGCTAGCTTTTCTTTTGCAACAAGTGAGGGATCTTGTGGTGAAAGGTAAGAATTTTTTGGATGTGAGTGAGCTCCTCCCTAACTTTCAGAAGAACCTCTTCAGTGGAACCCCGTGATGAATGTAGATTTTTAAGCTCTTGCTTGATTGCTTTCAACTTATGCATACAAATAAATTGCTTGGTTCCCTTAAATAAACGATTAGCACTTTTCATACAAGCATCGTTAAAACCTGGTACATGAATCAAATAATTGCTAAATTGGAAAGGGTGATAGTTGATAGCCTTCTGAAAGTGTGATCCGAACAGATAGGGTCCTGAAATATGGCATAGCTATTGGGAAATTGTGCTAGTCATATAGCATTGACCAATGCTCTATCGAGCTTTTTTGAATAAACCAGTGGGAGGATTGTTTATTAGACAAAGTGATCCTGTGGCTAGAGAAGTTCAGATTTGTCACCCCTAGTGTGTCTGTTCACTGCTTAAAATCACCTGAGTCGTTTCGAAGGTTACAGTTGCCTTAAGCCTCAGATTTATATAAGATTGAGTTGAAGTCACCATAAATCAACCAAGGCAGGTTGGAACCTCTGCTGAAGTCGATGAGATTACTCCAAAGAGTAGTCCTTTGGAATCCAAAATTGCTTGCATAGATAACAGAAGTAAGGATGTCAATTTTCTCATGCAAAATCTAAGGTCTATAAACTGATCAGTAGAATGGGGGAGTTCCACTTGAATTTCATCAGCCCTGTAGCATAAGATGATTCTTCCATTCACATGATGTGAATGATTAGTTATCTGCTGCCAACAAGGTCCAAGGATATTTAGCCGACCAAGAGTCTAATTTTATTTTTGTTTCAAGTACTCCTACAATAATTACAATTATAGTTTAACTTTTTTATTTGCGTCATCTTATTTTTAAAATTACCATTTATTTTTCTCTTATTTAGTTTAGTTATCTTATCATATTTAAAAATTTAATATATTGTTGAAAACAAATGATAGTTTTTGAATTAAGAGAAATGATATTCATTCTTAAAAATCTTGAATTGTTTAACATTTTAGTTTGGTTTTCAATTTTTAACTAAATTTACTTTAATAATTTTATTGTTAAAAACCAATCAATTTATTAATTAATTGGTCAATTTTTATAAATTAATAATTTCTTATAAACAAAAATAAATCAATTAATTTTCATTTAACAATCTCTTTTTAATTAAACTTCAAAGTCTTCGATGGGTAAGGACAATTTTTTTTATTCATACTTTAAATTCTTTAACTTTATTCAATTTTTAGCTAGTTTTATTACGGTCTAATATTTGTTGAACCTTTTAAATCTTAAAATTCTTGTCTTACCAATTTAACTTTCATTTTAATTTTTAAAACATTGATTGAGAGTACTTAAATTAAAAACTTAAAAATAAATGATAATTTTTGAATTAAGAAACATAACTAGAAAAGTTAAATCATAGAAAAATCATATGCAATTATCTCTTTAGAAATCAACATTGGTCAACAAATAACAATCCATACACGCACTTGAAAATTTGAAACAACTTTAAGATTAACACATACAATCAACTTACAATATAAATGAAACTTGATTGTTGGAGGTTAGTTTGCTTTAAATATCCACGATTTATAAACTAGTATAAATCGAAGAGAAGTCAATGAAAATATTCTCTTAATTCTCCATATCCTTTTTAACTATTTTCAAATGTCTTGTCCTGCTAAAGAAGTAACAGTATGTAGATGTCGAATCCAATAGTCCGGTTGCCATATAATTATGATTAAAAAACATATTTGGTTTGACTTATTTAACTGTAAAAATTTTAATTTGTTAAATTTTTCAATTCAGTTTTTAAATTTTTAGTTTGATTTAATTTTATAACTCTTATTATTAAAAACTGATCAATTTATTAATTAATTAGTTATTTATTAATTAATTGGTTATTGATTAAGAAGCCACCTTGTCGGACTTGGGATGAAGAAAGCCACCTTGTCGGACTTGGGATGAAGATGCCACCTTGTGTGACTCCTCTACAGAAAATGAGTTTATTGATGATAAGAGGAGTGACATTTATTACAACTTTAAAGTTTTCTTATTAGTACCAAGTTTATCAAATATTAGATTGGTTTTAAGAGGTTTACAACGCAACAACAACAACTGTGGATAGATTCGAACTTTTGGGTTATACCATTAGAGAAGGGTTTTTTGGAAACAACTTACATTAGGATCATAACGATATAAGTACAGATAACCAGAAAATTCTTGGGAGACAAATACACGACTTGCTAAAAATCAACCAAATATTAACAACAAGAAATAACCAAATATTAATGATAAGAAAGAACTCTCCTTGTTGCAGCAGTAGAAAAATATGAGAAGAAACTAAACAATGAAACAAACACCAAGATTTAACGTAGAAAACCCTCAAGCGGAGAGGAAAAAATCACGGGACAAACTGACAAATAAATCCACTAAACTTAATAAGAATTTATAGAAAAAGTTTATCTCTCAACCCCCCCCACAACAACAAGCTATTTCACAAATTTTTAAGATTGAAACCAAAGTTGATGTCACAATTAACAAACCCTTAAATCAATCCCTAAAACAATCAAACAAGGATGAGAATACATTCGTCTTTGCCTTCTCTCTACAATCAAACAAGGATGAGAATACAACTGTCTTTGCCTTCTCTTTGTTTTTCCTCACTTTTGGACATTGCGATCGCACTCTCTATCTCATATATGGAGCAAGGCTCAAATGAGCTATTTATAAGCACATCTAGCTTGATAACTAAGTCAGAATCCTAACTAAATTGAACTAACTAGATCGCATCTTATCCTAATTAGATAAAATCACAATAACCAATAAGATGACATCCTCATCTAAATAAGACTCTATCTGATAAGATTTATCTACGTCACAACTAACAAGATAAGAGATTACATCTATCTAGGAATGACGTATCCATATCCACGAAAATTTACACTATCTTCAAATGATCCTCCCATATTGTCTTTATTTTTTAGAGTTGATGTCTATCCACTGTGATCTTATCCGTCACATCATCCAAGATCTCAAAATAGGGTTGGACACTCAACAATCTCCCCTTCCAACCTAAATATGGGAAAGACACGTTATTTTCCATCATCTACATGAGATTAATCCCGGTAACTTTACAACAAAGCTTATGTTTATTTCCGGAACCACTTTAGTCAGTATATCAACACCATTCAAATATGTGTGAACCTTCTCCAACATTAATTGTTGCTCTTCTATCACGAACCTCAACCAATGATATCTTACGTTTTCACAAAATGCAATATCTTGCACATCCTTAGGCTCCCCCTTAGTAGTAAGTAACAGGTACTCAGAACTTGGATACTTTCTAAAAGGTCTTTTCTCCTTTGTCGACCTTCGAAGTTATGGTTCATTAACTATTTTATACCATTGCTGCTCCTGCTCATTATCCTCAGTTGATTCATCTTTGGTATTATCTGGATGTAGTTTATGTAGCTCATTACCATCAAATTGTATTGGATCACCAACAATGTCTGCTTGGTCTCACACTTCATCTTCTTCTCCTATAGATTGCTTAATAGTCGAGGGAATTGGTGGAGGGCTAACTATGCCATATGATGAGATACAGTGTGATGGTTTATCTCCATTCAAAATATCAGCATCTTTCATGCTCCTGGAACACCACTTCCCAGCTCTTAAACACCTTTTTATTTCTCTAGGTCATAAAGTCTGAAGCTAAACTGATCACTACCATATCCAACAAAGATGCAAGGTATTAACTTTGAGTTAAGTTTCTTTCTTTGATCTTTAGGCACGTGTCTGAATACCTTGTAGCTAAAAACTCTCAAATGATAATATGTGAGATCCTTACTAGTCCACGATCTATTGAGAATCTCAAAATCCAATTAAAATAAGAGAGCTCTATTTATCGAGTAGACCGTCATTCAGATTACTTCTCCCCAAAATGTCTTTGGCAATATAGACATTTTGAGCATGCAATAAACCTTATCCACAATGATTCTGTTCTTCCTTTCAAAAACCACATTATATTGTGGAGTTCGTAGTTCCATTTTCTCATGTCTGATGCCATACGATGTTCAATATTCTTCAAATACCTTAGAAGTATACTCCCTTTTGTTGTCTATTTGCAAGCACTTCAGCTTATTCTCAGCTTCCCTTTCTACCATAATATAAAACTTCTTGAATGTATCAAAAACTTGACTCTTAGATTTAACATATACTAGATTCAACATATACACCTACGTCTTCCTCGAAGCATCATTAATGAATGTAACAAAATATATGTCACCTTCTAGTGACTTCTCCTCAATAAGAGCACAAACATCTGAATGCACCAACTCCAATAGTTCTAACTTCCTTTTAGATCTTCTCTTGAAAGAGACTCTATATTGCTTTCCAACTAAACAATGATCACAAGGATTAAGCAGTTGTGAGTTCTTAACTAGGATAAGGTATTTTTTAGCCATAAATTTTAATCCCTTCTCACTCATGTGTCCTAATCATAGATGCCACAAATTTGGTGAAGTTTCCTCTTCGGCTGTGTATACTTCTCCATCACTACACACCTTTAAGTGTGTTTTGTATAGCGAGCAACATAACTGTCCTCAAGCAATCGTCATTGCTCCTTTGGATAGTTTCCACTTCCTGTCTCCAAAAGTGTAACACATTCGTTGATAACAAATTCAACCTTAGATTGAGAATATGTCATACATCTCTCAAGGTTAGTAAGTATCCAAAGTTTGCCTGAATTCGAATATCACCCATATCGACTATCTTGGCGAAACTTTGGTTTCCCATCTTTACACTTTCACAATCTCTGCTCTTATAGTTTGAGAAGTACTCTATATTTAGAACACAATGATAAGATGCTTTCGTATCAATCAGTCATTTAGAACCATAATTGCTGACATGAAAGCATTCACTAGTTGTACAAACTAGTGACATCTCATTATCCATGCTTATAACAATTGTAGCTGTACATATCATCATCATCATTTTGATGATCTTGCCTTTTCTAATCCCTCTTCTACTTATAGCAAAACCTTTTAATATATCCTGGCTTATCGCAATAGTGGCATGTCTTTATATCATTGTCACCTCTAGACTTTGAACAATTCTTAGACTTGTCACGATTATTGAGACCCCAACTCTTGTTCCTCCCTCTGCTTTCTATCACAAAAGCCTGCACATTATCAATTCCAGTCTCCTTTCTTCTAATTTCTTCATTAAAAAAAAAACTCTTTTTGATTACATCCAAAAAGAGCACACCTTAAGGAGCTGAGTTGTTAATCGTTACCACTAGCACTTCCCAGCTATCCAGTAAAAAACTTAATAGGAACAAAGCTTGAAGCTCATTAGCAAGAATGATCTTCATTGTTGTAAGTTTGTTGATTATGTATTGGAAATCACTTAGATGCTCTGAAACTAATTTCACAGCCTTTAACTTGAAATTCGCAAGCTTTTAATCAGAGAGGTTTTATTATGAGCAATCTTCCTTTCATAGAAACCTTATAGCTTCTTCCATAGCTCAAAAGGATCTATTTCTTGAGACACATGGTTGAATATACTAATATCAATCTATTATCTGATAATGCCCAAAGTTTTCTGCTTCATCTTTTTCCATTCTTTATCTGAAATCTTTTCAATTTTTAAAGGAACATCATCCTTCACATATGTTTCCACATCAATAGGACCAAAGAGATCCTTTCAATACAAAAGGTCCTCCATTATGGGCCTTTATATCGAGTAATTTAATGACGTTAACTTGACCATAGAGTTGTTCCACCTTCTATTACGATGATTCTGATACTACTTGTTGGGAGATAAATACATAACTCTCTAAAAATGAACCAAATATTATAGACAAAAAAGAACTCTCTTTATTGTAGTAGCAAAAACAATATGAGAAGAAAATAAATAATGAAACAAACATCATTTAACATAGAAAACTCTCTAATGTAGAGTGAAAAACTATGGGATAAATCAACAAATAAATCTACTAAACTCAATAAGAATTTATAAAAAAGTTGTTCTCTCACCCCCACAACAATAAATTGCCTGACAAAGTTTCAGGATTGAAATCAAAGCTGATATCACAATCAACAAACCCTCAAATCAATCCCCAGAAAAATCAAACAATGATGAGAATATAACCCTTTTTGCTCTCTCTTTGTTTTTCCTCACTTTTGGACGTTGTGGTCGCACTCTTTATCTTATGTTTGGAGTAAAACTCAAATGAGCTATTTGTAGACACCTCTAGCTTGATAGCTAAGTCAAAATCTTAGCTGAACTCTAATAAAATGACATCCTCATCTAAATAGGATTCTATCTGATAGGATTTATCTACATTACAACTAACAAGATAAGAGATTACATCTATTTATGAATGATACATCCATATTTATGATGATCTCCACTATCTTCATATGATCCTCCCATATGATCTTTATCTTTTAGAGTTGATGTTTATCTACTGTGATCTTATCCGCCATATCATCCAAGATCTCAAAATAAGGTTGGACATTCAACAAAAAGGCTAATCTAAGCTCGATCTTATCTATTTTGGTTTAAAGTCAATAAATTTTATTCCAATTGATTAGGTAAATAAAATATTGTGTTATTTAGAATTACCTAAAGAGAGTTATGGTGAAACAAAAATATACTAGTCAATTTTTTACATACAAACTTTATTATATCATTGAGAATATTTCCCTCTTTGTATTCTAACATTAACTAGTTTTAAGTTAGTTAATTTAGAATTTTTCATTAGCAGTATAAATAATCATGTGACATTTTATTTTGAAAATGAGAGGTAAAAATAGAAGTTTTATTGCAACAATTATTTTGTTTCATTGTTTATATAAGTGCGTAAGTGTTTGTGAGATTATTATTTTTCTAACAAAGTAATATCAGAGTTAACTATGAAATTAAAAGTAGCTTCCATGTCTTTCCACTATCCACAACTCATCAAACTCAATTATGAGAATTGGACACTTAAGATGAATGATGTTCTTGATTCACAATGCATATAGAATATAGCCAAAGAAGGTAATGTAGAGCCTCAAGATGAGGTAAGTTTGACATTCAAGTAGAAAAAGAAGCCTTGGGAAAGCAAAAGAAGAAAGATCAAAGTGTACTTAACGTCATCCATCAAGTTTTGGATGAAAAAATTCTTGAGAAAATAGCCAATGGAACTACATGAAAGAAGGTGTGGGAAATTCTCCAAAATTCGTTAATGGGAGTTGGCAAGATGGAGAATGTTTGACTTCAAACTCTAAGGGTTGCGCTTGAGGCACTCTTAATGAAGGATGATGAATTTATTTGAAAGTACTTCAGAAGAATCCTGGAAGTAGTAAGTCATATGAAGAGGCTTGGTAAAACTAAGTAAGATGGTCAAATTAGGGAGAAGGCGTATAACCTCTCAACTTGAAATTCAATTATGTGGTAGTGATTATTGAAGAAGCCAAAGATGTAAGCAATATGTATAGATATGCTAAGTGATTCTTCACTAGCTTATGAAGAAAAGATGAATTGTGACAAGAAGGATGCACTAGCAAAACAAGCTTTACTAGGAAAGTTATCCTTAAAATCCTAAAATAATTACATAGAGCAAAGTGGAAAAGGATAATTTATACAGGGAAGTAGACTTGATTACGGATAAGTTTGTAGACATGCATACAGACAAGAGAGAGGAAGAGATGAACAAGAATATTCTACTGAAATCAACCTCAAAATTTTCAACTTTGTTAAAGAAGAGGAAGAGGAAGAGGAAGAGGCAAGTTTTGGGTAAAATAATATTAAAAAAATGAAAAACCCAAGTTGAATGTTATTTGTGTGGCAAATACGACTATTATTCTTAGGAGTATTTATCTAAGAACAAAGATGAAGCAAAATTTGTATAAGTCAATGAAGATGCAATAGAGGAAACTTTACTACTTATGATAAATGATGAAACAAAAGGTCAAAATAAAAACACATGATACTTTGATAATGTAGCTAACAATCATATGAGAAGTCATAAAAGTAAATATTTTGAATTAGATACTAAAGTGACATGAATTGCGCATTTTAGTGATAATAAAGTTGTGGAGATCAAAGGTAAAGATATAATTTTTCTTAAGATAAAAATAGGTGGTCATAAGCTTCTCTCTAATGTTTACTTTATTAAAAAAATTAAAGAATAATATTTTAAGCAGTGATCAACTTTTAAATCGTTGCCAAGGTGATTATGACTAACAATAAACGTTTTTGTTGAACTTGCACACTACGAGGCCATTTGTTTGAAGATTGGTATTAGTGATCATTTAATGCATTCAAAACTTTGGGAGAGAAGGAAGTACGTTAAACATTTGAAGTACAAGTCTCAATCGTTTGATGCTTTTAAAAAGTTTAAAGCTTTGGATGGAAAAAAATAATTTTGAAATTAAAATTTTTAAGAATTGTTAGAGGTGTAGAATTCACTTTAAATGAATTTAAGAACTTTGTGAGATACATGGAATTTGTTATCTTTTACAGTGCCTAAATGTCTCTAAAAATGGAGAAGTTAAGAGAAAGAACCTAGTATTCCTAAATATAATGAGAACCATATCGAAAGAAAGATGATGTTTAAGGAGTTTTGGGTGGAATTTATTGTACGTGTGATTTATCTTTTAAATCATAGCCATGTAAAGATCTTGAAAGATGTCACTCTATAATAAGCATTGAGTGGAATAAATAATTTTTACATCACGCTTGAATGTGTTTGGCTCTATTGCACTTGTGTATACATTAGAACAAGAAATGCCAAATTTGATGATCAAAGTAAGAGATTTATTTTTATTGGTTGACACAAAAATGCAAAAGATAACAAGTTGTTCAATTGAAGTGATAGAAAGATTATTATTAGTGGAGATATTGAATTTAATGAAGAAGCATCTTAGGATAGGGATGACAAAAGGACCTAAGCTTAACTCAAAGTTAAAGGGTGTAGCTCGAGTTAACAAAGCTTTAAGCTGGGTTTAGACTTTTTTAAATAATTTTGAGCTTTAAACTAAGTTCAAGGCTTCAGACTAGGCATAGGCTCGAGTTTACGCTATGAACTTCTTTCATATACAAAATAATATTGTTTTATATATTGATGAATAGTTATTTTTGAGCTAAATGCTTTAGACTTGATTAGGATTTGGAATGCTTAAGTTAGATGAAGTTCGAGATCGAGGCGAATATTTTGGCGTGATTGGTGTTTAAGTCTAGCTCAAACTCGACTGAGCTTTCAGTTAAGCTCCATTCTCTATTTGAGATTGGAGCTCTCAAATGAAGGGATCTTATTACTTCCTTCCATATTTTGAAGATGAAAATGCAAAGGAGGTTGTTCAATAAGTTGAGAATGATTTTTCTCTACCAAGTTCACCAAACCCATTATTTTGGCATCATCCTTCACGACTTTAGCAATAAGCTTGACGTCTCAAAGATATCAAAGACTTGAGAAATTTTATGATAATCTTAACTTGTTTTGTTTACTTGTAGATATTGAGTCTTAAAATTTTGAAGACATTAGTAAGAATGAGAAATGGATTTAGGCAATGAATGAAGAAGTTCATTCCATTGAAAAAAGTGACATATGGGAACTTACTTTTCATTTGAGAGGTTATTGTGTCATTAGAGTCAAATATTTGTACAAAATAAAGAAAAATACAAAAGGTAAAATAGAGAGATATAAGGCAAGATTTATTGTCAAAGGGATTAGGAACCTGAGGCGAAAGTTTTAAGTAATCATTTCCTTTTTCCCCTCTGTATTCTTGTCCATATATGTTTGCCCAATGCACCTATTTTTACTCTTTGCTGAAATAGTTGTACTTGGATAAGAGTAATACAGGTATAACATAAGAAAATATTTTCTTTTTTACTATGTTTTAAGCATTAAGTGTCCATTTGGGACTTTCTTGCTCAATAACAAACTTAGTCCCTTTATCAAACATCAACATTAGCATCATTGGATGATCCATATGAAAGACATGTCGATAGTCTCCAATGCGTCCGCCAGCTATAGGTATTCATCCATGTTAAGACCAACTTCACTACCAAATGACATGTACAAAACTGAAATTTTTGGCTTGGAGTCCAACCATGAACTCAGCTCCTCCTCTCTTGCGACGAAGATGACTGAGTGACTGTTAGAAAATCAGGATGAGATTTGATTCTATATATAGCAAAATAAATATGAAACTTTTTTGGTATAAGGCCCAAGCCCAGCCATACCTGGTTGACCTGAGCCTGGTTCATGAACATTGGGCCTGAACCAGGCACGACCTAGTTGCCATCTCTAGAGACCACTTAACTTCTATAACATGATCTATATATAAAATGTAATAAAGTATGCATGATAATTCGTACCTTATTATGAAGCTTGATTATTTTGGTTGTTGTTTCCCTTAAACCATTTTTAAAATCGACTTATCTCAACCATTGTAACTGCACAAGTTTTCGACCTTTAACGATGTCAAAAAATAAGTTGAGAGAGTTTTACAACTGCTATAAAGAAGGTTAGGAAAAGAGAGCTAACTCCGTTGAAGCTTAAACTTATTATAACTTTAGACATTTTAATATTTTAATTGAAATTAAATTCTAAATTATAGTAAAATTTAACTAGAATTGCAATTAATTCTAATTAAACACTAATTATGTCAAAATAGATTTCAATATCTCATACTGATCTTTATTATTAAATATCTCATATTTAATCATAAAATTTCTCAAACTTTACGATTAAATTCAACTTGATTACAACATAATTTTTTGCTTTTTAATATGTTCTTTTTATGTGATATATTAAGTTTTGCAAATATGTTGACAATTGATATAAATTATACCAGGGTATAGAAATAACATAAAATAATAATTAATTTAGATAAATAAATAAATATGGATAAAACAATAGTAACAGTAGAGATTTACATGATTCAACTATTTCTAGTGCTACATGAAAAGAAGGCAAAAAGACGTTTTTTTTGTATAGAATTTGTTGGAATACACAATATGTGGTAATCTAATTTTCTCAAACTCAAAAACTTATCTACAGCCAAAAAGTTTATTCTCCACAAGTCAAATTTTCTAAGTTGGTTTGAAGTTAGTAAGTTGATATTATGGAAACATGAATCTCTCAATATATAAAAAAAACTTGGAAGATGTAGATAAAAAACATTATCCAATATAGTTTTGCTTTTGGGTACCTAAGATAATATGTCAACCTCTCATGTTACCTAACAAACCAACCTCCTTTCGTAGCAAATGTTGAAAAAATGAAATGTAACCAAATCACTGAAGCGCAGGATATATTTATTTCATGGGACCTATTACTAAATGGAAACCAACTTTGTTTGTCCTATTAACAACAAATATGGCCGTTGTTAAGTCCCAGATACAAAGCCACTTTTTAGTCCAATTCATGAACTACAAGTGCACTTCCAATGGATTCATCAGAGATTACCTGCAACGAGCCCGTAACACCCGCTGGACGTCTATTCCTGCGTCCGGAGATGGACATTATAATATCCTGTGCAATCGGGGTTAAAAACCGTATAGAGCTAGACTCCATAAAGTCCTTCGTTAAAAACTCTCTCATGCTGAAGCACCCTAGATTCTGCAGCCTACTGGTTCGTGACAAAAAAGGAGTTGAGCAATGGAAAAGAACTGAGATTGACATTGACAGACACATCATTGTCGTAGAACCCACCACCAAAGACATCGCCGACGACGACGGCAACTACCACCTTGATGTTTTAGAAAACAATGACGATGCGGAGAGAATAGTGAATGACTATCTGGCGGATTTATCCGTAAGTACTCCACTTAGTGAAGACAAGCCTTTGTGGGAATTGCATCTATTGCTGGAGCAAAACTGCATCATTTTAAGGATTCATCATGCCCTCGGCGACGGTATTTCTCTGATGTCGTTGTTCCTCGCGGCCTGCCGGAAAGCCGAAGACCCCACAGCGGTGCCTACGGCGGTCAAGGTTGGACGGAGGTGTTTGGGTTTAAGATGGAGTGGTTATGGTTGGATAAGGGCTTTGTTAGGTTTCTTGAAGATGGTTTTGTTCAGTTTTGTGTTCTGTATGGAGTTTGTCACGAGGGGCTTTTGGCTTCGTGATAGGAAAACGGTGATAAGCGGCGGTTCTGGGGTGGAGCTGTGGCCAAGAAAGATGGCCACAGCTAAGCTTTTGATCAAAGACATGAAAGTGGTGAAAGAGGCCCTTGTTAATGCGGTAAGTACTTGGATTATTCTTGATATACATAATCTATAAAGATCGTTAGAGAATATTTAAAACAAATAGTTTTTATTGAAGAAATCACGTGGCATTTTTATTGATTTCTTAACGTGGCAGACCATTAATGACGTTCTTTTTGGAGTGATATCTTCTGGGTTATCAAAATACTTGGATCACCGATCTGCTAATGGTAAATACTAAATACTTATCTAGCACTTTCTTTAGGAACTTGTCCCATTACATGGTATTAAAATCCTGGAATCTGAATCTCCATTCTCTGATTGTCAGAACTGTCAGATGGACTTCGATTAACAGGATTGGCCATGGTCAATTTGAGAGAACAACCAGGTTTGCAGGTCTGTACTGAACAACTCTTTCTTTTGTTCTTCTCTATAACTTGAAATGTTAAAATTATGTGTGGAATGAACAGGACATGTCTGAATTGATGAAAAAGAATTCAAGATCAAGGTGGGGGAACAGGTTTGGAATGCTTCTCCTGCCCGTTTATTACCAGAAAGGTGGTGTTGGTCCTCTCGAGTACGTGAAGAGAGCAAAGAAAATGATAGACAGAAAGAAAAGAAGTTTAGAGGCTCACTTTTCATACTATATTGGGTACCTAATAATGTCTTGGCTAGGATCAAAGGTGGAATCATTTGACTGAAAACAGTAGTAATTTTGGCGTTAAATCTACAGAAACTAATGTAGTCTTGTTTACTGCAGGCAACTTGTATTCTTAATTACCGTATCATTTCTAATACCTCGTTTACGATCTCGAATGTGGTTGGACCAAAAGAGGAAATCATTATAGGAGACAACCCCGTTACATTCTTAAGAGTCAATGTATCTTCCACACCCCATGTAAGGGCTCTGAATTCCAGCTTTTGTCTTATCGCCAAGATAATGTTGGGTTCACATGAACTTCAAACCCTACTTTTTAGCATTTAGTGATACGTTATATTCTTTTTTTTTGGTGGATGAGATAGGCACTCATAATGCACATGGTGAGCTATGCAGGAAGAGCTGATCTGCAGATTTTAGTGGCTAAAGACATAATACCTGATCCTGAGTTTCTTGCGAAATGCTTTGAAGGTGCCTTGCTGGAAATGAAGGAAGCAGCAATTCGCTCTGCATTATCTAATTCTGTAATTCAATTTTCTGATTAGTAGTCGAATAAATTTATCGTACAAAGAAACATTTCATTACGATGATGTATTAATTATTGGTGGCAAAGCCACCTTTTCTTTTTATTTAAGCTTTACAATGGAACTCATTAAAGCTGAGCATACTTGTGACTCAGCTGAGAAAAGCTTTAAGACAGCTTTTATTTACACCTTTTAAAATATGGCGATAGAATTGTGTAGAAGTAAAATTCACCGCCTTCATTGTTCTACATACAGGATAGTATGTTTTATCTATTCTATTTTTAGCTTTGACATATTCTAGTTTGTATTCTATTTGTGTATCTTTTTGTAAATAAAAATAAAGAGACAATATAGTGTATAAAAAATTGAGACAGGTTTCTCTAAATTTATATATTTTTTATTAAATTTGTCTTTGTTAATTCTTTTCTTTCTTTATTTTCTCATTTCAACTTAATTACATTTTAGGTGCTTTATATCTCAACATTAACTTTTAGTACCCTAAAGAAAAAAGGACAACAAAGTTTGAAATAGAGAAGTTAAGCACGAATAATTTCTCATCATGGAAGATGAAGATGAAGACAATCTTAGCACAAGAAGATTGTTCAGAGGCTATCGGAGAAGACCAATGAAGATCATAAACGAAATCAAATGGAAGAAAATGAATGACAAGGCTATCACCAATATACACTTGGGTTTAGCTAATGAAATCCTATCAAGTGTAGAGGAAAAAAAATTGCAAAAGGATATTTGGGATATACTACAAAACTGTACAAGGTCAAGTCACTTTACAACAAAATCTTTTTTAAAAGAAGACTCTATACTCTTCGAATTTCAAAATCCACTTTAGGAATAGATCACATCAACATTCTTAATGCTCTATTTTCTAAGCTCTTATAGTTCGGCTACAAAATATATATAAATGAATGTGTAAAACTTCTACTTCAGAGTCTATTAGATTCATATGATCAACTCATTATCAATTTGACCAATAGTATCTCTCAAACTATCTAGTCTTTGATGATGTTCTTGTTGTTATTTTAGAAGAAGAATAAAGACATAAGAATAAGAAGGATAGATTATCAAATTCGCAATATGCAGAGGTGTTATCCATTGTGAGAGAAAGATCAACAATGTGGTTCTAGTTAGAGTCAAAATCATGGTAGGTCTAAATCAAGAAACATAAAGAATATTGCATGTTACAGTTATGGTAAGAAATGACATCTAAAAGGAGTGTTAGGAATAAAAAGAATGCATAGAAAAATGCAACGACCCCTCAAGGTAATGTTGTGAGTACCTCAAATGATAGCGAAATCCTTTATAGCGAGGCAACAATAGAAGGTTGAAATCATTTTGCTGATGTCTAGCTTTCAAATTCGGAGCCACATGACATATAACCTCTTGAGGAGAATGGTTTGACCAATATAAACCACTTTTAGAAGGATCTGTATTTATGGGTGACGATCATGCCTTAAAGATTATTGGTATCAGTATCATTAAACTAAAAATGAGGGACAATATGATTCACACCATTCAGGTGATAAGACATGTGAAGGGTCTGAAAAAATTCAATGTCCTTAATACAACTTGATGATATCAAATATAAAATATAAGTTGAAAAGGGATCATGAAAATAGTCAAAGGAACACTTGTGGTGATAAAAAAAAAGTGGTTGTTAATTTGTATATGCTTAAAGGGGAAACACCGTAAAAAGGAGAAAAATCTATTGCATCAACAAGTTCAACAAAAAAATCAACAATGATTTGGCACTTTAGTCTTGGCCTCATATTAGAAGCAAAGCTATTCTAGAGCTGATTCATTATAATGTTTGGCAAGCATTAGTTTCATCCTTAGGAAATGTGAAATACTTTGCATCTTTCATCGATGATTAGTCGATTACTCTAAGAGATGTTGAATGTATCTAATCAAAAGGAATACATATGTGTTTTTAGATTTTAATGACTTCAAATTGCAGGTAGAACTTGAAAGTAGGAAAAGAATCAAGTTTTTATAGTCAGATAATGGAGGTGAATACATTAGTGACAAGTTTGATGCATTTTGTAAACAAGAAGGCATTAAGAGGCAATTCACATACACACCACAACCGAATAAAGTAGCAGAGCAATTAAACAAAATTTTGTAAGGAAGAACAAGAGCAAAAAAATCCACATTACCATATTTTGTGCTAAAAATATGAATACACTTTTATACATTTGGTCTAGCCAATTCATTTTAAAAAATTAGTAAAAACTACTTGCTACGTGATAAATTAGTCTCTATCAATAGCAATTAGGATGAAAATACCAATGGAGATGTGGATCGATAATCCTGCTAATTATCCATTACTCCATATATATGTTATGTATGTGCAATATATAATTTTTAATGAATGTTAAAGTTGGATCCAAAATTCAAAAAATACTTTCTCTTAGAATACTCTAAGGCCTTGTGTGGTTGGCATGGATTCTTACTTGGGAAAGTAATCTTTTTTCCTAAATTTATATTATCATGTTTGATTCAATTGTTTGAGTAGTTAGGAAAGTAAAAACTTTCTCAATCTAGGGAAAGTAGTAGCACTTTACTTGGATTCTAAATCCCAGCACCTCTTTGGTATTTAGATTACTTTCCTCATGAATTTAATCTAAAAAATACACTAGCCAATTTAACTCTTCCTTATCTCTCAACTCTACGATAACTCTTTTATAAAACCCTACCTCCTCTTCAACCAGTATTACGAATATCGTATCGAACTTGGTGCCGGATTAGATTCTGGTATGGTACTGTACCGGTACCGGTTAATATTGAGTACCGTTTCTAGTAATTTTTTAAATTTATGAAATAGTCCCTAAATTTTTTTAAAAATTACAAAATAGGTCATTGTCATATTATATAGTTGTACTGTATGTTTTTAACCATGTCTCAAAAAATAATAATAAATAATAATAATCACAATTTTAATTTAAAAATTATTAATAAATATAATTAATTTAAAATATGTTTTTAAAATATATAAATTTCAAATAAATTTTGATTTAATAATTAAAAATATATAAAACAAATATTATTTTATAAATAATAATTTTAAATTATTTATTTTAAAAATAGAATATTTTTATTAATACTTTATTAATAAATATTAAAAATAAAATATTAAAATAAATTTAAATAAAAATAATTTATTTTTAAGTTTTATTTAATTTATAATTATTATTATTAGTAATAAAAATATTTATTATTATTTTAAAAACAAAAATTAAAAATTCACCATAATTATAAAAGTTGAAATAAATAAAATAACTAATTAAAAAAATTTGAAAAAAAAGGAGGGAAGGAGAGATAAGAGGGAGAGACAGAAATTTTAATTTTTTTTTTAAATTTTCGGTATTGGCCGGTATTTTGAATATCGGCCTGTACTATCCGAAACGAGTTGGTACTGACCAGTATTTAAACTCGGTACGACCTACCTTTTATTTCGTACCAGTTTTGATCCGGTACAATACGTACCGGTATTCATAATACTGTCTTCAACTATTTTTATTGTTCTCCCTAGTTTTTAAAATTTTCGGTATTGGCCGGTATTTTGAATATCGGTCAATACTATCCGAAACGAGCTGGTATTGACCAGTATTTAAACTCGGTATGACCCACCTTTTATTTCGTACCAGTTTTGATCCGGTACAATACATACCGGTATTCATAATACTGTCTTCAACTATTTTTATTGTTCTCTCGTTAGTAAGATTTTAATATTTTTGCTCAAAAGTTTCAATCGATAATCTTCAAGTTCATATTTTTCCTTATTTAACGATTTTAATTTTTATTCGATTTATAGGGATATAATTGGAAACCTAAGTCAAATTTAAATTACATTCTATGAAATACTATTGTATACCAAATATTATAATAAGAATCCACTCAACTTTCTTATTAGAATTTTTATAAATATCCAAACATGTGAATATCTTTACTTTCTATAAATTTATTTTCTAAAAAATCATATTCGAAATTCAATTTATTTTCCCGTCAACTAAAGGGGCTTAAAGTTTTCATAGCTTCAAATTTTAGGCCAAACAATCCAAGTTCACGTGTGGTTCGAAGCTTAAAAATTAAAAAAGATGAACCACATCAAAATTTAATCAATCGGATTAATTCTATTAACTTTAAACCCAAATAAAGTTTCTACCCTTTCTTAACTTAGAGCTTTGTTTTTGGCTATCCAATCAAAAAATTTTAAATTTTTTTAAATTTTATTTTAATATTTAATCTTTTAAAAATTTCAATTAAGTGCATAAATTTTTAAAAATCAAATAATTCAATTCAAAATTTTGTCTTTATTAATATTTTATTGATATAATTAAAAAATAATATAAATACTAATGTTTGGAAAAATACATATACCTATTCGTGTTCATCAAAACATAAATATATTGGTGATTATGTCTTGAAAATACAATAATATGAAAAAGATGTCATTTAATTCCTCAATTTTTAGTATTTACGTTACTCCTTCAGTCACATTAACAAAATATTCACAGAGACCGTCCTTTAAATTAAATTGACTAATTTTAAAAATTTTAAACACTTAATTAAAGATATAAAAATTTAAACACTAAAATAAAAAATCCTAAAATTTTTTAGAACTTTATAATTTGTCATTATTCATTAGTTATCACTTCAGTTGGTCAACTACACAGTTGCCATAATTTGTGTAGGTCAACTATGAGCATGCCACTTGAAGTTAATTGTATGTTTTGTGGTCGATATAGATCAATATTTGGCATATGTACTGTAAAAGAAGAGATGGTGTTTTTCTGTTAGGCCAAGCTCCAAGGTGATTATAATGCTACAAACAACTGCGCACTAGTTTTTCCTTTCCCTGCATCACACGGTCACTGCAAATTGAGCTTTTAATAATTTTATTTGATTCCTTTTTCATATATTGGGCTATTGACCTATAAACTTGTTCATGGATAAACAGGTAGATGAGTTTAAGTCTATAGTCAAATTGTCTTAAATATGAAGCCTTTATTTTTAAATTTATTCCTGACTCATTAAAATATTTTTACATTTAAATTCGGTTCATAAACCAAAATATTTTTAAATATGTAGTAGCTATAAAAGCATCAATGATATAAAAATAATATTTATAAATTTGTTTTAAAAATAAAAACATAAATTTTAGTAATGATAATATTCATTATTCGTAATAAAAACATATTAATATTTTAACTTACAAACAAAATAACTTTTTTAAAAAAATTAATTGAGTATATATTGAAAACATTTAAGAAGTCAATAATACAACTTCTAGAAGTTTATACAACCTTTGCCAAAACAACAAAAGACAGCGTAATATCATACCTTTGTTAGTCACAGAGAACTTATCAAAACGACTACGCATCTAAGCCAGTATATTACATAGGTTGACAACGTTTCAAAATTAATCATTTCATATAAGGGGGTATGTATTACATAATGTTATAATATAAGGGAATCTTACTCAATTTCATTTATTTTCTCTAATATCACTAGATATTTTTCATCATAAAAAAGAGGGAGATTATTGGAACAAGTGAGGTTCTGACCCATAATTTTGACAATAACAAACATGACCCATAATTTTGACAATAACAAACATATCACTACCAATATTTTATCCTTTGTGATATTAGTAAATTAATGTGTAAAAAATCTAGTTCAACGGAAGTGTAACGATATGAAAGGAGCAAATTAAATCAATTAAGCAATTAAAGAATGGAGAAAACAAGAAAAATGAAGTACGTATATGGTTCAAGTGAGGAACCAAAAACAAGAATGAATCAAACACATAAATATTTAAGAAAATCATTGAAATCCTTCTCGTAACCTTATCTTTGGTTATTTTGAATTTGTATGATCATTTTCATATAAGGAATAATGCATAAATGCTTTCATAATAAAGAGAAATTTGTTTTTATCTTTAAAGAAAATCTCTTTATCTTCAAACAAAATTTTGGTAAAATTTTAAAATAGTTTTTAATCAAGTTTTTTTCAAGTAAGAGTATTTTGATCTTTGAAAGAACTTAAAGAGTTTTGAAAAACTTGTTTCAGAAAGTTTGATCAACCAATACGGGGATTTGAGCAATCAATACAGGGGGTCTTTGATAGATTGGTCAATTAGTATGGCAATATTGTTAACCCATATCTTTTATAAACATGTACCATAAACTTGTAAACATATTGGATGACCAACATACTAGAATGGTCGACCAATACTACTGTTACTAGCTATTGTAAAGCTGAGCTTTTGTTTCTAACAACCATTTTAGGTTATTTTTAGTAGAAATAGACCACATATGAGTTATAGGAAAGAGGTTTGATATATTAGAGACTTACTAAGAGCCTTGAGAGGATAGAGAGTGTATTTTTGTATTATACAACACATATTGAGCATTTGTTCACTATTACGAGCAAGAGAAGAAATTTTAATTATGTATGGATGTGCAACTGTTGCAATTTAATAAATTGCTTAGGATACACATTATAAGAGTTCATATTGTCTTTGAACAAGATTTGTAAAGGGTTATTCTTCACTCATGAAAAAGAAAGACAATTATAAGGTTTCCTCTTCACCCGTGAAAAGGAAGATGTTGTATAAAAGAATGCTCTTCATCTATTAAAGGAAAAGGAAGAAAAAAAAAACTCAAATAAAGCTTGGGGAGTGGAAGTAGGTAAATGTTTGTTTGACTAAACCACCATAAATCAATTTGTTTCTATTTCCCTACTATCTTTTACTTTTATTGTGTTTATTATTGTAGTGTTTTGGAATAACAAATTCGAAAGTATTTAATATTTTAATATTTTTTAATTCAATGTTTAATCTTTTAAAGTTTTAAATTAGTAATTAATCTTTTAAAACTTGTACAACCCCGGTCAAAATATTATCTTCATTATTTTTTAATTGATTTGACATATCCACCAAATTTATGTGGGTGTTCATCTAATAGCCACATTAAAAAATAACTAAAAAATCCAACATTTTAACCTGAGTTATACTGGTTTAATAGTTAGTCACTAAATTGCAAACTTTAAAAGGTCAAGAATTAAATTAGAAACAAATCCTAAAATGTTATATAATTTTAAATTTGTTATCTCAATTGTTTTATATCAATTTTGTATAATCATTCATCAATTTAAAAATAGGAAAAAAAAATGTAAACACACATAATTCACCCTCTTTTATGTGCCATTTGGAGATAACACTTGGCAATGACTTTTTCAAAGTATTGAAGGTGTTGTTATATTCATTTCTAGGAGGTAAGATTATAATGTAAGAACAAAATTCTTACTTTTATCAATAATTGTTGCTTTAAAGGAGGAGCAACAGAAACAACAAAGGTGATATATGTTTAAACCATAAGCATTAAAAAAGCATTGATCTATGGAAACTTTTTTATAACTAAGTGGGAGATATATGAAAACCATGTGGAGGAAGTTCCAGATGTTGTTGCAAGAGTATTGAGTGAATTTAATGAAGTGATTCCTAAAGAATTGTCAAAAGCTCTTCCCCCTCATTCTAACTGCAATTCCTTTTTCCCCAACTCCTTATCACATGTCTCTACTAAATTTAATGGAGTTAAGAAAACAATTTAGTGAATTGTTGGAGGCAAGGTTCATCTAACCATCAAAAGCCCCTTAAGGTGTTCTTTTCTAAAAGAATAAAGATGGAGAATTGCACGTGTATAAACTATCATCTATTAAACAAGGTAATAAAAAAAATATTCAACCTTAGTTTAAGTCTTAATGAACATATAATGGAGGGATTTGGTGTTTGAAAAGTTAGACATGAGGAGTAGATATTAGCAAGTACAGATTACTAAGGGAGATGACCAGAAAACACGTTTAACTTGGTATAATTCCTGTTGATACTATTTGTTTTAACAAAGATCTTGTTACTTTCTATAACTTAATGAAAGATGTGTTGTATGAATTTATAAAAAAAAATGGTATGCTTGAATGATATTGTGTTGTACATAACTAACATTGCAAAATATTTATAAAACTTAAGACAAGTGTTTAAATAGTTATGAAAACTTAAACTCTTCATAAAATAAAGAAATGAAATTTTGATCATTAAGATCAAGTGTTTGAGATACTTGGTGAGTAAGGTTTAAGTGTGAATGACTTAAAAAAAGGTAAAAAAACTACTATTGATTGGTAGGTTCCTACAATTGTGCATGAACTTTGAAGCTTTCTTAGTTGGGTGAAATACTATCATTGTTTCATTATAAGATACTCAAAGAAATCAATACAAGAAAGTGTGGTGCTAATTAAAATTATGCTAAGAAGTTTTAAAAAAATTAAAGGCTATCATTTCAACTGAACATATCCTAAGATCCACATTTCAATCTTCGGTTTAAGGTACACAATAATGGTTATAACAAAAACCTTGGTAGTTTGTTAGTGTTAAATGGTCATTCTATAGCCTTCAAAAGTTGGAAACTAAACAATGTCAAACAATGATATATGACATATGAAAAGGAGATGATGGAAGTGCTTCATTGCCTTGAAACTTGGCTAGTTTACCTATTAGAAACTAGTTCTGTGGTTCGTTCAAATAATGTTGCTAATACCTTTTTTTAAAACTTAGAAGAATTTTTCCGTAAAATAAGTTGTGGTAGGAGTTTCTTATAAATATGACTTTGTATAGGTGCAAAAGTTGGAAAGGGATAACTATATGGTTGATGTATTAAGTAGAAAATAATTCTTTAAGACTTTTTATGCCATCACCTAAGTTGAGTTAGATTTTTTAAAACAAATCAAAGTATTGACACCTATATTAAGACAGTTTAATAGATGAAAGATGATATTTTATGAAAATTTTAACCTGGTGATGAACGTTGTTAATGACAAAAAGTAACTAATTGTATGTGTCAAGTCATGGTGCCTTATGAAATCAAATTTTGAAGGAGAGATATGATTCACAGTGTGTTGGTCACCCAAGAATTTAATGAATGCTTTTGCTCTTTTCTTATTCGTGTTATTGGATAAAGATGGAAGATAACATAGAGGTATATGACCAAACTTGCCTTGTTAACCAATTAAATAACTGAAAAAAGGAAAGAGGTAGGATTGATGTATCCCTCTCCCTTTTCCTAAAAGACCATAAATGTCATTCTAAACGGATTCCAATAGTGTACTTTCAAAAATTGACAATATGACTTTGATCATAGTGGAAGTCGATCAATTTTCCATGTATATTTTCTTGGTGCCTATACCATTTACAGTCCCCCCAACACTGTAACATAACTATTTTACAAAAATATCATGAAGCACTTGAAAGTTTCAAAAGACATAGTTTATAACTAAGATGCTCAATTTACTGGCTAATTTTGGATATCTCTTTTAAATATGATGAGGTGTGATCTCAAATTATCCACTATAAATCACTTGAAGACAAATGGTCAAATGGAAAGGATAAATGTTATTAGACGAGTACTTACAACATAATGTAAATGTAAATGTAAATCAACAAAAAGTTGTTATATTTACATTTTACTACCTAATTTTGCTATAATTTACATACATGTTCAGCAACAAAGAATAGTTCCTTTGAGATTGTGTTGGAAAAATAGCATCTCACTCCTCTGCTTAACAAAAAGGTCGTATGGAAAATGTATAGTTTCTTGTCAATTAGCGAGGGAAAAACATGAATTTTTTTAGGAGGTGAGGGATAGTCTACGAAAGGCTTTCCTATAGATAAAAAAGTATATGGATCAAATATAGAGGCCTCTTAAGTTTAATGTTGGGGACAACTCTTACTAAAACTTGCTCCTCAAATATAGAAGAATATTAACAGTAGTAAGTGTATTGGGGTTAGTATCGAAAGAGGATGGGCCAGTCGTAGTACTCAATAAGTTTGAAATATGGTGTACAAAGTAAAATTGTTTGAAAAGTTGTACCCAACTTTTCATGTTAATTTCCTTAAAACCTTAATGTGAAGATGCAACAAATCCCAACAAAAGTCAAGTAAAAAGAGATTTGCCATTTTTGAAGAAACAATTCGACAAATAAGAAGAGAAGATTCTTGATCATTAAATAATAGGGCAATATAAGAATGACCAAAGAACTAAGTTCTTGGAGAATAGAAGATCAGGCCTATATTAGGAGTCATTTGGAAGAAAGATACAACCTTACAAAAATTCAAATATCAAGTCAATGACTATCTTCAATTTTTTCTCAAAAGGGTGTTAGAATCATCTGGAGGAGGTAGTCTATTAGCCCTTCAATACATGTAAGACTACTTTTGTCTAGCTATTAGTGAACCTTATGCAAGGACTAACACTGTTTTGGCATAAGGAAAGCTTTTAAAATGAACCAAAGCAAGCACATCAAATGAGATTAAGCAAACTAGACCATAAGCATGCATTGGTTAGACGATGTACAAGTTTGTTCAAAACTTAAATAACCATCATTTTTTGATAGTTGTCTTAAGTAATGTGATAAAAATAGACAGAAAAGAATATCAAAGAGTGGTGTAATATGTCAAAACTATATTTTTTAAAATTTTTCTTCACTTAGTAATAAACTTAGCACTTTGATGTGTTAACCACTCATTAAAGTAGTACCTAATTGATTGGAGATATCAATTATCAATTAAGTTAGTGGACTTACTGTTCTTTAGCTACGTTCTCATATTCTCATCCATCGAGTATCCAAATACTTAAAAATTAATTCATTTGATCAAGATTTTCAACATTAAGAGAGCAAAAACCATTGTTTGTAATTATCGTGAGAGTTAACAAAAATTAGTAATTTTGAGTCAAGTTACGTGAACTCAATTATGATGCAAATATTTTAATACAACTTATTACAAAGTTAATGTTCTTATCAAAATCATTGTAACACTTGCCATAATTCTTAACCTATTCTTACAACAAGGTTTGTTTAGAGATGTTCCGTCAATTGATGCTTTACCTAATATTGGTCCAGCTTTGGGAAGGCGGCATTCTTGTAGATGACACGACCCTCCATTTTGGGCCATGTTGGCACTAGGAAATGGGTAAGCTTAATGCCACCGAAACTCGTAGTAAGCCCAACCTTTTCTATATCCTACTAAAAAATCCGGCATGAACTATTCGTTTATCTGATTAATCCTTATACCAGCTTAATAGGTTGTAAGAAGTAAGGATCTAAATTTGCAATTCCTACATACACATCTACTTAAAAACAACCAACATCATTCTCAATAACATGGTATATCCATACATGTTTTATGTACATATGATTATGACAAACCATGGAGCAGCTATAAGCATCTACACTAACATCATTCCAAAAACATACTTCTCTGATTGTCCAAGCGAGTCTCAAAAGGCTTGGAGTTCTCTCTCGAATGATCTGCTACTCTCCTGAAATGATGATAGTGAGGTGTGAGTCTACAACGCGACTCAGTGAGATATAAACATACTACCATGCTTGTGAGGCTAGGTAACAC
>JAOQMQ010000195.1:16315009-16334724 GCA_027563845.1 Erythroxylum subrotundum | reverse complement strand
ATTCAAATATAAAATTAGTTTTCGTTCAGTTCAACACCTTTTCTGGGGAAAACCGAAAACGAATTAATTTGTCGCGTCGAAAACAAATATAAAAAAGAATTTCCGATGATTGCCAAATGCCAGTTTATAACATCGATACACACGCTAACAGGGGTAGTAAGGTAAAGCAAATGGGGACTACTCACCCCATTAGCCATTACCCATTTAAATTGAAAAAATCCAAGTTCCAAATCCCCAAGCAACGTTGAAAGTTTCCATATTTGACCATATGAATAAGCATCCCTCGGTCGCCCGCTCTCGCTCGACACTTTCTCTTTATATGTATATGTCCGTAAAATAAGTAGAAAAAAAAGGGAAAGCTTTAGATCCAAAACGAAGACTCCATTTCTCATCGTTTTCTTCTTATATCTATTTGAATCACATCAACAAAAAACACCAAGTTTTGTTTAACATTAACTATAATGAGATCATCGGCGGAGCAGTTAAGGACGGGCGGAGCAGACTGTGGCCCACGCTACGTCCAAATGGAATCGGAGCCGTCGTCCATACCCTCCTACTCTTTCTTCTCCTTCTCACACGACGTCGCCAACATCTTCGACGAGTTGCCTCACGCCACCATCGTCTCCGTCTCCAGACCCGATGTTAGCGATATCAGTCCCGTTCTTCTCTCCTACACTCTCGAGATTCAATACAAGCAGGTTAAATTTCCACCTCTCTCGTTTTTTTATTGAGATTTCGGGAGTTGTTCGATCTTGATATGAAAATTTTGCTAATTATTATTAACTCTAGTTATCGGTCGGAACAATTAACCATGAATCCACTTTATTATTATTATTAATGTTGTTGTTGTTAATAATAATAATTATCATCATCATCATTGTTTTCTTTATTATTTTCATCATCATCATTATTATTATTAAATTTCACTTTATGCTTTTTTCCCCAAAAAATAGAGAAACAGATCAAAGTTTGCTCTACATTATTACGTGCTGTTTTTTAAGCTGTGTGTTATTATGATTTTTGAATCATGATATATTATCTAGAGGCAATTGGTGTATTGTACATTGTTAACTGATTTTATCTCTTGTGCCTTATTTGGTTGTACATAATATTAGATAATGATACCATTGTGTTTTGGTTTTGGTTACCAGTTCAAGTGGCGGTTAGTGAAGAAAGCTCCACAAGTGTTCTTTCTCCACTTTATGTTGAAGAAACGTGCTTTTTTTGAGGACATTCAAGAGAAGCAGGAACAGGTGTGTAAATGTTTATTTTTGTATGTTGTAATTCTGTTGCTCTGAGATGGTGTGTGGTTTTTAATGGATTTTTTATTGGGGAACTTATATTAAAGGTTAAAGAATGGCTTCAAAATCTAGGAATAGGAGACCACGCACCTGTAATGCAAGATGATGATGATCCTGACGAGGACACTATACCTTTGCATCATGATGAAAGTGTTAGAAACAGGTAAATTAATTTTCCTTGCGTTGAGATGAGTGCCAAACGTCAAACATGTGCTCCCTTGGGATTATTCTTACAGGGTTCTTACAGGAGGGTTTTTTGTTCAGAGATGTACCCTCAATGGCCGCTTTACCTGTTATTCGTCCAGCATTGGGAAGGCAGCATTCCATGTCAGATAGAGCAAAGGTTGCAATGCAAGAATATTTGAATCACTTCTTGGGAAACTTGGATATTGTAAACTCTCCCGAGGTTTGTTTGAACTCTTTGCTCTTTTACATTTCTGATGTTTGTCTTCTTACTACCCATGATATTGAGATCCTGAAAACAGTATTCCTGTTCTGATTCTGTAAGAGCCTCACAGAGTTTTTGATGACCTACTTTGGAACTGTATATTTATTTTAAGAGTGAGGATTAGAGTTACTCTTCTTTAAGTTGTCATCAATGTCATCCTATATGCATGTATGCGAATTGAGAAAATTTTCAGATTTCTGTTATATAGGAAAGAACTGTCTGATTCAACAAACTGAATGTACAAGCTTATTGTATTCTTGTTGCATAATCTACTTTACCATGTGATTGCTAATATTTTATATCTCAATGTTACTTGATGTGGCAGGTCTGCAAATTTTTGGAGGTCTCTAAGCTGTCATTTGCTCCTGAATATGGCCCCAAACTAAAGGAGGATTATGTAATGGTGAGGCATCTGCCAAAAATTCCTAGGGAGGATGATTCTAAGAAATGCTGTGCTTGTACCTGGTTTGGTTGCTGCAACGATAACTGGCAGAAGGTAATGGAATGGTTGAAGAACTAAGTTCAAACTTGCTTATGCTGTTGTAAATCAATAAGCTTTTTGGTGGGGCTGAATGGCTGGCTGACTGGATGATTAAATTGTTGGAGTTGTTTGCTAACTTGCTATGCATATACAGTTTAGCTTATAGGAGCCCGCTGAGCTTGTTTACTCAGAAAGTTGTTATTAGAACATGCATGTTAAACTTTTATCATTTGAGTAGATGTTTTGAAATCTTTCCTTGTTTATTTTTCTCTACTGAGGTGCTAGACAAGTACCTAAGCCATTGTACTTAAGACTACTTTTTATACGTTATCTGGAGAGAGAATTCTCCCATAATCCTTTTTATTCTGCAGGTGTGGGCTGTTCTGAAACCTGGATTCCTGGCTCTGCTTGCTGACCCATTTGACGCCAAACCCTTAGATATAATAGTTTTTGATGTATTACCGGCCTCTGATGGGAATGGTGAAGGACGAGTATCTTTAGCTGTTGAAACGAAGGAACGCAATCCTTTACGACATGCATTCAAGGTACTTATTTGGAGTTTGCTCTATATGCTGATGCAAAGCCAGTATAGATGTAATGGAGTTTTGTCAAAAGGGAAGATGGGTTAAATCCACGTTTGGGGATCTGACAGGCAATTGTTTTGTAAAATAAGATTAGAGGAACTGAGGGATCATTGTTAGGAATGTCTTTGCTTCCTTATAAGTTAATTCATGTCTAGTCAAGTGTATAACAGGTCTTTTTAAGTAGAACCCATCCTCATGATGCTTCCAAAGGCTTTGACATAAAGGACTACATTTTTTAGTTTCTGCCATTGCTAATTTATTTTAAAGCTAGTATAATTCTTTATTAACAAAAGATGTTTCATAAAGTATTGGTGGCTGGTTCCAACATGATGGATATTGCCTCCTTATTGTGATATTCTTTGTCTTTGTTTATCAATATATGTGATGAATTTAGAGAATTTCACTCGCTAACAGATGATTGGAAAATTCAAAGGTTAAATGTGGAAGTCGGAGTATAAAGTTAAGAGTCAAGACTGGTGCCAGAGTTAAAGATTGGGTTGCTGCAATTAATGATGTTGGACTTAGGCCCCCAGAAGGTTGGTGTTATCCTCACCGTTTTGGATCATTTGCTCCTCCTAGGGGTTTGTCTGAAGATGGCAGTCAGGCTCAATGGTTCATAGATGGTAAGGCAGCTTTTGACGCTATCGCTTCATCTATTGAGGATGCTAAGTCAGAGGTTTGTCCCTCCAAGTTTAAGTGCATAGGATTTCTCCATACGTCAAACTGGTTGTTTTATTTAGCTTGATTATCCATTGTTTGGAATGTTGAAATTTTACGCAGATATTTATTTGTGGCTGGTGGCTATGCCCAGAGCTCTATTTACGGCGTCCTTTTCAAACACATGCCTCCTCTACACTTGATAATTTACTGGAAGCTAAAGCTAAGCAAGGGGTTCAGGTACATATTTTGTTGTTCTATTACGGTTATTATTTTTTCTACTGCATTTATATATATTTTAGTGCTTCAATCAGTTTACAACATCCATAAGCTTTAGGTTGTATCCTATAATATAAAAATATAAAGCAGAGATTCTGAAGTGGTTGGAGAAGTGAATTCTTTTTTCTCTCCACTGATGTTTGATGTTTTGATGGTTATGTGGAGATGAACATTGGTACGAAGACAATACTTAACATTTTACGAGGGAATTTCATGTGCCAGAATTTATCCAGGGAACTGTTTCTGTTCCAGTTATATGATATTTTTATTCATTTCTTTTTTAATTTTTTAGAAGCTTGAGTTACAATTATACTTCTGAATTTTAAGAACCTGTAGGAAATTCTTTAACAACTCATTGGAATTTTGCACTGGATGTGGATCATTTTCACTGTTCTGTGCAGATACATATTCTTCTTTATAAGGAAGTGGCTCTTGCTCTTAAGATCAACAGTGTGTACAGCAAGAGGAAACTTCTAAGCATTCATGAGAATGTGAGGGTGCTGCGCTATCCTGACCACTTCTCAGCTGGTGTTTACCTGTGGTATGCAGTATGAGAAAACTTTTTAGATTATACCTCGTGTTTTCCTTTGAATGATGTGTAATTCTCGAGTTTCAACATGTCTTTGGTTTTTTAGGTCCCACCATGAGAAGATTGTCATTGTTGATAACCATATCTGCTTTATTGGAGGATTGGACTTGTGCTTTGGTCGTTATGATTCATGTGAACACAGAATAGGTGATTGTCCTCCTCAAATTTGGCCTGGAAAGGATTATTACAATCCAAGGTAAGTTTGTTGTCTGCTTAAATGGATAATGCTTGTGTTAGGATGTCCTCATGATGTTGAGATTGATGATGGTAAAAGACATGTCATCTGGTAATCGTTGTTACATTGTGGTCATTAATGTCTGTTCTTCTATTTTCAATAGATATATCCTTCAGGTGTTACTACCAAGATCATGGGGGCCCCTCATTTTCTTTGTTTGCATGACAATGTTAATTTCCTTTCTCAGAGAATCTGAACCGAATTCATGGGAAGATACAATGAAAGACGAGTTGGATCGTGGAAAATATCCTCGAATGCCTTGGCATGATGTTCATTGTGCTCTTTGGGGACCACCTTGTCGTGACGTAGCTAGGCACTTTGTGCAGCGTTGGAATTATGCAAAGGTCAATTTTTCTTACAGTTGGTATGGTTTCCTGTGCAATTTACGGAGTCCTTGACCTTGGAAGTGATATGCTTTTATTTCCTTTTACACGTGTTCAGAGAAATAAAGCTCCTTATGAAGAATCAATTCCACTACTTATGCCTCAGCAGCACATGGTCATCCCACATTATAAGGGGAAAACCAGTAAGATGGAGGTTGAAAGTAAGGGTATCGAAGACAGTTCCAAAGGCATCAAAAGGCAGGATTCATTTTCCTCTCGGTCATCTTCACAAGATATCCCTCTTCTTTTGCCTCAGGAAGCTCAAGAGATGGATGATGTGGGTGGCCATCCTAAACTTAATGGTTTAGATTCCACCTCTGGCAGAAGCCTCTTCCGGAAATCCAAAATTGAGCGAGAAATTTTAGATATGCCAATGAAAGGCTTTGTTGACGACCACGATGCATCAGATCTTCATGTGAAGATGACTCCAGATTTATTTAGACAGCCTGAGACAAAAAATTCAGATTTGGAGTGGTGGGAAACACAAGAGCGGGGTGATCAAGTTTGTTTTAGAGATGAAACTGGGCAAGTTGGTCCACGAACATCATGCCGCTGTCAGGTTTGTTATCATTCATGTGATGTATACAGTCATTGATTGAATGGAAATGTTTGGAAAAACCAGTCATCAAATGAGCTTAGGAATTGTCATCGATGTTTAGGAAGTTTGGTTTTTGTTTGTTCTTTATTTCTGTGTTTTAGTTGTTGGTCCTGGATAATTGTGCTTGATGATGTGGCTGCAAAGCAATTTGAAGTGATTAAAATATCAGATTATAGAGCAGTGGGTGGTGAAAGACTGAAAATTATGTTACCCTTGGGATGCTAGCTATCGACATGACAAATATATACTTCTAATGATTCACTAGAAAAATTTATGAGGTTTTTAATACAAATAATATTGTATAGTTGTATAAGGAACTGTTTTTTGGTTAGGAATTGACTTCAAAGTAGTTGACGTTTCCCTATACCTGTTCAGAGTGTTCTTGATCTGTAAAAAGTTTCAAATTTACCGTCTGTCATTTGTCGACCTCTCATATCCAGGTTATAAGGAGTGTGAGTCAATGGTCTGCTGGAACAAGTCAAGTTGAAGAGAGTATTCACTGTGCTTATCTTTCCCTTATTGAGAAAGCGGAGCATTTTATTTACATAGAGGTATGCACCATTCTGGCTACATAAACTTCTAGTGAAGACAGATCAGACTTGCAGCAGACTTTTAGCTAACCCTTTATTTGTATATGCTTGGAAATGTAGTCAGTTGAAATATATAGGTCATTCGTTTTTCTGTTGACCATGGTAATTATTGGAGTAAAAAACATTGTAGTCCTGGTTGTGGTCATTTATCTGGGATTAACTTTGTTTAATATATCTGATAACTTAAATGCAAGAATAGGTACTTGGAAGAAGACATGCGTACTACAACCAACTAATTGGGAAGTAATCTTGGTGTTGATGTGGACATCAAAACCAAAGTTGAGGATTTGGAAATATACTTTTAGTTCTCGGTGTCTAAGAAGAACATCTCTATTTCATTTAGGAGATATTAGTTCAGAAATTGTTGTTGAAGTTTTGGATTGAAGCTTGGAAAGTTGCGACTTACTTTATTCATTCTGACTTCTGTTTAATTCTTGGGCAAACGGCTCCCAGAATCAATTTTTCATATCAGGTCTTGCAGGAGACGAAATCATAAGGAATCGTGTGCTGGAAGCACTATATTGCCGTATCAGGCGAGCATATAATGATGGAAAATGTTTTCGAGTTATTGTCGTCATACCACTACTTCCAGGATTTCAGGTTATAATTTGAAGTTGACACCTTTGAGGTTTATACCATGCGGCTGCTTTCTGTTTAACTAAACATTTTGTTTAACAGGGCGGTTTGGATGATGGTGGTGCTGCATCTGTGAGAGCTATAATGCATTGGCAACATCGAACAATTTGCAGAGGAAAAAATTCAATATTACATAATCTTTATGATCTTCTCGGTCCAAGGACACAGGACTATATTTCTTTTTATGGTCTTAGGGCTTATGGTCAACTTTTTGATGGTGGTCCTGTAGCCACAAGTCAGGTATTTTATTGCACTCTATCAGGAATATTTGGTAGATATAATGTGCAGAGGATTAACTTTATTTTGTTTCTGCAGGTGTATGTGCACAGTAAAATCATGATAATAGATGACTGTGCAACGTTGATCGGATCAGCTAATATAAATGACAGGAGCTTACTTGGTTCGCGAGATTCTGAGGTACTATTTTATTACAGGGTCCATTCCATAATCCTCAAAACACTTCTATGTTTTGATAAGGCTGAGAAACCATGCTTGCTTTAAACAGTAACAAGTGAGAGAAAATGGAAGGCAATTCTTCAAGTTAACAATTTTGTTTTGAACTTAAATGGAAGAACTAATGGAACTAATATTGTATCAAGCATATCTTGAAGTGGCTGGATCTTTGATACGTAATTTGTTAATGTTCTTCTGATTATTGAGAATCATGGCATCACTTGTTAAGTTTTGCAGTTTGTGTTCTACTCTGATGTCAATTCTAAGCTGCCTATTGATTGAGGGACATTTCTTTTTTCAGATTGGCATACTTCTAGAAGATAAAGAGTTAGTCAACTCATCAATGGGTAGTAAGCCTTGGAAAGCTGGGAAATTTTCCCTTAGTCTTCGCCTTTCATTGTGGTCTGAGCACCTTGGCCTTCGCACTGGAGAGGTCAGTGTGCCTATTTATATGATTATTTTGTCGTCCATGAACATTTGCAAATTTCTGTTAGTGACTTAGAATAATATCATCACACGGTTTTCCCCTTTGCACATTTTCCCTCAGATCCATCAAATTATTGATCCAATAATTGATTCAACTTACAAAGATATATGGGCTGCAACGGCAAAGGTGAGAGCATAAATTTTGTTATTTCTGAACAAATGTAATCTTAGTCCAAAGTCACTTTCTCCAGGAGTTTGTTCTGCAATTATGCCCTCCTGCCCTATGGCAGAGCAACTTTACATTTATGATGGGCATATATACACAGAAAGAAATGGAGAGAAAGAGTCGAGAACTAATTATGTAAAATCGGATTAGAGGTTCTTCTATAGCTATGGCTTGATTAATAATCAATATCTAGGACTTCTTCTTGCATTTGTGTGCTAAGGTTGATATTTTCTGCAATATGAAACTTTGAGTTTGGAATCTGAAAAAAATGTAATTAAAAATAGGTAATCTTATTTTTGAGGCTGTATGCTAGTATTTTACCACTGTTGGTCAATCTGAACAAATTACCTAACACATTTTTTATTCTTTTATTGATTTGGCAGACAAATACAACAATCTACCAGGATGTCTTTTCATGTGTACCGAATGATCTAATACATTCCAGGTAAATATTCCTTTTCTTCATACGACGAGGTAGAAAACGATTTCCGCTTTCATAGCTTTGGGCGGGACTCTTAATTTGTTGCGTGAAGGGAGTGAAACCAGATCCCCCTTTGAGGACAGGACACTGAGATGTGATGATGTGGATTTAATGATTGAATTCCAATTGGTTCTTGCCGTTCGTCTTAGGCTCTTAGTTCATAAGCGTCTTTACTTACGCTTTGAGAAATTTGAGTCCGAGCCATTATTCAATCATCATCTTGTTATTTTCCATTTTAGGGTTGTTTCATGTATGGTGCTAACTAAACTTGTCATCTCGATTTCATTGCAGGGCTGCCTTTAGACAGAGTATGTCATTTTGGAAGGACAAGCTAGGCCATACCACAATTGACTTAGGAATAGCTCCAGAAAAGCTAGAATCATACCAAAACGGAGGCATCGAGAAAACAGATACCTTGGAGAGATTAAAAGCTGTACGTGGGCATCTTGTGTCTTTCCCTTTGGATTTCATGTGCAAGGAAGATTTAAGACCAGTGTTTAACGAGAGTGAATATTATGCTTCTCAAGTTTTTCATTAAGCTGTGAAGCTTCCCAGCCGAATCTTATTTCTTAATTTTGTTCGCCCAGCGGCATCCACTGCCCCGATCGTATTTCTTTTGATAGAGATCACATTTACCTGCAGACAAAACATTACATGTAAATCACACGGAAATGGTGTTGTAATTACAATAACCCCATAAGGGATGTACTGTAAAACATTGCTGTATAAAATCGGCCTATACTATTCCTTCTACCTCTCTTCCCCATCTTGTATTTATCTAACGAAAATCTCGTTATTATTATTATTATTTTAGTTTCCCCCGAGGTGTCCGCTAACCTTCTAGCTTTTTCCTTGGATGTCATTTTCGTTCTCAACCTGTATAATGGCTACTTCCCAACCCCAAAATTGACCCTTCTTCTTGTTGGGGTACTGACAACCACAAGTTTGCATTGACGCTTTATGCCATGGCTTACTGTTAATATAATCGAATTGAGTGGCTAAACAATAGCCAGGCGTTCTGCAATCATCATACACTAGCTAACACTTTTTCCCCCCCTCTTTCTTCGTTCAGTGTCTAACAACTTTGACTTGTAGCTTTTTTGTAATCAACAAACCCTTTCTTTAATTACATTTCTAGTTAGCAGCTCTTGAAGATAACACAAATTTAATGATATTTCTCTCCCAACCACAAATCTTCACAAATATTTTGCACTATTTGTTTATGTTTTTCTGGCTGATTCTACTTTTAGTGCTATCAAATATCCTTTAGAAAATTTTTATAGCACTGTTTCATCCTACATACATCTCAAATAGTAGGAAGATTTTTTGAAGAACTTGAAGTATTAAGCAATTATATGAATCGTGTGGACAACGTTATTATTAAAAACAATTATAATATTTACAGTAGTGCTAATATTGGCGGAGAAAACATTATCCAAATAATTACCCTTTTGGCAGCAACATGACAGTATCCTAATAATAAGGACCATGCTCACTAATTTCCCCATAGAAAGATAACATCATTCGTCTTCTTATTCTGACAAGTTGATCTCTGGATTAATTAGCATTAGGGATGAACAGCAGCTAAGTTCAACGACGAGCACCGTTTCTTTAGTATCCATCATTGCATAATCACTACGCCTCCTTGTCATAAAACAATAGACAATCTCTTATTTGGTTTGGCGCATCTTCTTGTGCACAATCATATTGCTACTTAGATTGTTATTTGGAAAAATTGAAATTCGGGGAAATTTATAAGAGAAAAAAAACATGAATAAAAGAAATGAATCTGTGCATACTCTATTGTTTTCTAAAAAGAAAGGCAATTCTTCTCTGCCGATCCACTCTAATGGAACTTGAAATTGTAAAGTGATCTTGATTTCTTCTCATCTTTTGTCAAAAATCCACGTGCATTGAACTACTAACTTGCAAGTGGCAATGGAAGTAAGTGACCTTTGATATTGCAGCAAACTAATTGTTTGGAAGCTCTTGTCTCTACGTCTTTTCTTGTGCTCGTAGCATCATCCCCTAGTAATGCATAAAGGCATATCTTTTGGATCAAATGTAATTGTCCGTCACAATCATGCCAAACTATTGACCATTTACGTCGGCGGCCATCAAGAATTTGACGGTGAACCTATAGCCATGCATATGTATTTGTAGTCATCATAGAGCACTAAAGCCAATATTTTAGAGTCTTCTTTTGGTTAAATGTCCCATCGCAACCCACCAAAAAACTTTCCCTTTCAATCCTTCCTTTAATCATATTCTAATTACCACTTCTTGTAGATAATACAAATTTAATCACATTGCTCTTCCAACCACAACTATATGCTAATTTATTTTCTTTATTATAATATATGTTTTTTTATAACCGACTTTCTTATTTAGAACATTATTATAGTACAAGGAGTTACGTTCATCTTCTTGATATTAAAACAATTGGGTGGCCGTGACGCAATTCTGAACATAAGATACATTCCTTGATATGACCAAAAGGCCCATATCTTGTGCATGGAATAAAAATTAAGTAAGGATGTGTCTGTCATTTCATTGGCCAACTCATGGTTGGTCTCAAGCTTTAGGATGCGCACTTGTTATATTACGTACGAGTTTAGGTGCTGCGTAGAATGTCAGGAAATGGAGTATAGCAATTGGAAGCTTTTGATAGTCGTTGGAACATCTTAGTTAGCCGGAGTGACGTGGGTTTTCAGGAGGTAATTCCAGACACAGATATCGGCTTTCCAACTAACAAGTGATCTTTCTACTTGTGAAATTGGAAGTTTCTGTCAACAGTTATATCCAGGTAAGGTCCTGGATACTTCTGCTTTTGTTTAAATGATCAATCAAACAACTTAGATTTTTGTGACTTGTGAGACTGGTTATGATGATCATGGGAATTTATATGATAGGATCGATATATTGCTTTCCAAAATGTCCAAAGAAAGTGAAGAAATTATGCCCTTGAAAGCTTAAGTATTCAGGTTTCATCATATAAGCATTTCATTATATACTCCCCAAAGTTTACAGTGTGAATCTATATTGTAGAAGAAATGGTGTTTTTTCCATCCCTTTTAGATGGACTTGTGAAAACAGTATCAGTCAAGAAAGAGAGGAATTCTCAAAGGAATGCTGAAAAAGAAACTAAAGAATCAAAGAAGAAAGAGTTGATGGTGAAATCCTCTGGTGTTGCGAGATCCAGCAAATATAATAATTTCGCCTCAGTTTACACAAAAAGAGGACAGAAGGGTGTCAACCAGGATCGACTCGTTGCATGGGGGGTATATACGCTTTAGCACTTGCCAGTGTTTGTTGTAAATTTTTGCACAAATCGAATACAACACCTGTTATCTATGGCAGGAATTTGGATGCCAAGAGGACACGACCTTCTGTGGGGTGTTTGATGGACATGGTCCCTGGGGCCATATTGTTGCCAAAAGGGTTAGAAAATCACTTCCTTCTTCGTTGCTCCGCAGTTGGCAAGAAAATCTTGGTTTGACATCTCTTGGCAAAGATTTTGAAGTGGGACTGGAAAGAAACCTCTCTTTGTTTGAGGTATGGAAGCAGTCGTACATCAACACTTATGCAGCCATTGATCAACAACTTAAGCTACATCCAGGGATTGATTCTTTTTCCAGTGGCACTACAGCTTTAACTCTTGTTAAACACGTATGTCTATTGATTGTTTTGTTCCTTTCCTTAATGTCACGCTCAGAAACTCTTTGATCCATTCAGTTAACTGGTGCACTAAAACTTTGCTTAGGGAGAACATCTTGTTGTAGCAAACGTCGGCGATTCTCGGGCTGTTTTGGCGACCACTTCTGATGATGGCAGTTTGGTAGCACTTCAGCTTACTGTAGACTTTAAACCAAATCTACCCGGTGAGTACTTGAACTTTCTCTGAGTTTCTGATAGAATAAGCATTTGTTACTTAAACTGTTTGTGCTAATTGGCAGAGGAGGCTGAACGAATCATACAATCCCGGGGTCGAATATTTTGTTTAAATGATGAACCAGGGGTGTATAGAGTTTGGAAGCCAAATGGGATGACGCCAGGACTAGCAATGTCAAGGTCTTTAGGTGACTACTGCGTCAAAGATTTTGGGCTCATTTCTGTACCCGATGTGACTCATAGGAACATAACAAGCAGAGATCAGTTCGTGATTCTTGCAACAGATGGGGTATGCATAATCGTGATTTGCAATACACAGCATCTAAACTTCTTTGAACATTTAAGTGAATAAGCGAAGATGAATATTCTAGGTAATGCATGACCATTTGATGCTTGAGGGTGTTGTTTCTCTATTGTGCTCAGGTATGGGACATTGTTTCTAACCAAGAAGCAGTCAAAATAGTCTCTTCAGCAGCTGACAAAGAAAAATCAGCAAAAAGGCTGGTTGAATATGCTGTTCGTGCATGGAAGTATAAGAGAAGAGGCATTGCAATGGACGATATATCAGCCATTTGTCTCTTCTTTCAGGCTCCACCTTCGCATCAAGAGCCTCACAATTTACCAATTTCAACCAAAGCTACCAGCACCAGAGATGGATAACACAAAGGCTTCAAGTTCTCAAAGAATGCTAGTAGTAATGTATATAGCGCAAACCAATTCTGAACTCCTTAAAGTGTGGATGACCAGAGATTTTTTCCTTTATACCAAGAAGTATATCGAAGGCCTCTACTGCCCCTAGACCCTTGTTCTCTGCTCAGTTGTAAATACTTAAACATAACTGTTGAGAAGTGCTTTGGCATCAAAGAATTTAGGTGATAAAGCTTACAATTTTTTGGATCACATTCATTGGAGACCATAACAACCATCCTCAAATATTATTTTGCAACAACAGGTGCAAGTATAATGGAAGAAATGCTAGGCTGCCGAGTCTCCAAGAAGCTGATAACTTGATGCATTTTTTTATTATAGCAAAAGAAGCTGCATTCTTGGAGTCTGCCAATTCGATAAAACATTTTACAGAATCTCCTCCTGGTCAGGTCCTAGCCAATATTGCCATGGAATTAAGAAACTTCTGTTTAAGAATACCAAATGTTGAGGTTTTAGCAATTTACAAAGCAGACAAAAAGTATGCATAATTACCATGAAACAAAATTGTAGGAAACTAGAAAAAAAAAAGGGATTAATGAGTTCCGTTTTCGAATTTCAATGGAAACAGTAATCAGTAGCTGATTTCTAACCGAAGTATCAAAGACAAATGGAAGCGTTGATAAGAATGTCATTGCTTTGATTTCCGTGCAAATATGGTCTAAATATAACTTTACAACATAGAAAAAGTTCCTAGAGGTAGAGTATTGTTTCATAAACCTAATCCTTTAGGAATTTATTTCTCCACAGGGCAACGAGTCCATACTCATAACTGTTGGAAAAGCTAAAAGAACAAGTAGCGAGTACCAAGAGTTGCTTATGAACTATCAACGATCTGATTATAAGGGGAAAAGAAGCCAGTAAATTTAAACATCTTCAGTATTGTACTTCCACTGCAAACCATTTTCAGAAAGGCATACCATACTCCATTCTGTAACCTGTTAACCCAGTTTGCACCTAAAGGCTTCAGCTCAAGTTCGTCAGAGACTGTTTTACCATGACAACCTTCATCTTTGGAGACACTACGTCTCTTAAACCAGTTATTAGCAAATAATGACTAACAGCACAGAAGCTCATATTCATCAAATTCAGCACATCATTGTATGAATGATTAGATTCAGCTCTCGTATGTATAAATGCATTAAATTCTTTTATAGTATATTCATTGTTCCAGTAGAAGACAACTACAATCTTCATTTTTTTCAAGTTCACTGATCAACAATTCCATCATTCTCTTATACATAGGCATGTAGTGATCATTGATCATTGTTCTTGATAGACGGATTTTACTGTACAGTTCTCTAGGAGTCTCATATATACCAACACGTTCGATCGTGTGCTCATCATCATCTAAATTAGCAGTTTCACTTGATGGGATAGTAACCATATGCATTATTCTGCCAGGGAGATAGAACCGGTGGTTTTCTACAACATCTGTTGGAGAAATGGTGTTCTTTGTTTCAGTTGCATTTGCCAGAACATTCTCTTCTTCAGTAATTTCTCTTGCAGCAGCTTCTTCTTCTTCCTGTGCTCTAATAGCAACTTCATCCTCCTGCCTCTGAAGCTCCTTCTCCAGCTCCTGCCACAATTCACCTTCGGTAACATCCTCCATGGCAGATGAAGACACAACTCTATCATGAGAAATAAGTGGTTCATCTTCCTCTGTGTCATCATGCCCTGAGTCACTGCTCAGACTACACTCTAATTTGATTTCTATCGAGTCTCCAGATTGGACTTCAGTAACAAGAGCTTCAGAACCCTTTCTCACTACAGAAGCTTCTGGCAGCGCCTCTACTATAGAGGTTGATGATGGCATGACAGATCGACGACGGGGTCCCATACATGACCATGATGTTAATGATGATCGTGTCCTGGCAACTGCTTGAGCAACATTCTGTGCCCTCTTCATTACAACCTACAATGCACAAGGTAAGACCTCAAACAATTTGCAGAACAAGGGCATTGAATAGGACAACAGAAGTATGCAACAAGATATCACGTGCGAAGATATCACAGCAAAATTTCTAAAATTCAATTATTGGGGGTTTGAAACAACTAATATGGCTGTTGCATCACAAATAACTGTATAAGATCTTTACCTGAGTGCTGCTAGAGACAGGGCGTATAAGTGCACCAGCACCAGCAACTCTGGCCCTTGCACTAGCTATAGATGGTAGACGAGATCCTAAAGCAGTTGCTGATCGATAAACAACATTTAAGACTCTGTTATGCTCAACTTGATCCCACAAATCATTAAGCCACGATGATGCCGTAACCTGATTTAACAATTCTAAAATGTAAAAATCTGGTCTAGAAGATAAATAACAATAAAGAATTGTTGATGGCAAATTGAAGCACCTCAGAGCGAAGATCATCAACAGAAGCAGCTGAAAATGTTGGCACCAAATCTGATCCATTAACAATAGTAGTAATAAAATGCTTTCCTGATTCAGCTAAATCCCATGTCATACAAGCAGCTGCAGACAAGGCAGATTAAGGCATCTTTGCAATAAAAACCTTCATAACCCAGATCACATATCTACTTTTATTTATTACAAATATTAAGTACATGCCTGGGGCAAATGTCACACAAGTACTAGATGACAACTCCTCCTGCTCTCGAAGAATGTAGGTTAGTAGCGCTGCAGTACCACCACCAAGCGAATGCCCAACAATCTGAATATCAAAAGTGAACAATCAAGGGGAATGCCTATAATGGGAAAATTCTTCAACATGTAAAGCTGCATTGTTGAGTATCTCTCTGACACATATGTCAGATTATCAATGTGTAACCACAAACATGATCCGTTAGTAAGCTTACAGCAATTAGTTATTGCAACTTAACAAACAGTATGATTGCTTTTTTCTGACTTGGATGCTATTCTTATACACAGAAATGGTGAGTTATATTTGTTAGAAATTATAATGCAGTTTGCCACTCTTCCAAATTGAGTAGAACTAGAAGATTGTTGAATCTCTTCTTGTATTAAATATTAGAAGAGTTAGACTAAACGCAAATGAGGTCGAAAAACTCCACAAAGCAAAGAAGAAACATTAATATGATACTTCAGTTGATAATCACCTTAAGTTTGTGATCTGGATATTCAGCAAGTGCCTTAAGAAGGGAAGGAGTACTCAGTTTAGCAATCCATCGAGCTGCAGCAACCATTCCACAATGTGCATATCCTAGTACTAAATTGCTTATACCACCATCATGTAAAACTGAATGGTGGAAAGGGACCACAGCTCCTGTCGCGGCTGTTAGTGTGTCTTTGATGCTATGTGTACCACGAATCAGTAGAAGGAAATGTTTCAAATTTTTATCATGTATAATTGTGAAAGCAGGCTTCAAAATCTGCAAACATATCAAGATAGAGGAAAAAAGCTTGCTCTATCATTCTTTCAACAGACTGAATATTAATGATGTTTATCGTGAGAATTAATAAATTAGAAAGGCTAATCCTTTTAACAATTCCCACAACTGTACAAGTTGATTAAGAATAATTAGGTCCAGAGGGCAGGTACAACCACCCAAAGAAAGAAAGAACATCTTATAGATATTACTGTTGTCTCCTTGCATCCTTATAAACTTTACAACCAAGCCTTGAACTTAGCAACAATTTGAATTTAATTTTCCACAGAGCACAATAACCCCAGCAAACAGATATTTGGGAGAAATTAAAAGAACAATGTCAAGTAGAAAGCAATCACTAATTCATAATAACCTAAACGAGCTAATTAAAAACAAAAGCAACCTAACAAACCAAACTATTTACAGTAACAGATGAAGAGAAATATTAAAGGCCAACTAGATAGATCGCTGCAGGCTTTATCGGGAAATGAAGCATACCCCTGCTTTCGGCTTCTGAAGAAGAACATCATCAAGAGAATACCCAGCAGCTTCAAGGAACACCGGAAATGGCTTTTTAGAGAAAAACATGCAAAGAGTCAACAATCTCAACAGATTCTGCAGCTCGGCAATAATCTCCTGACCTTTAAGCTGTAAACAATTGCTACCAGCGTACACACTTGCAACGTGTAAATTACCCTGAGAATCATTAAAAAGAAGACCAAAAAATTAACAACCAGTCAAAAATCAGACAACACGCTTAATGCAACGAGAAAATACTAGTTAGCAATCCAGATCTCTCTTAGCCCCCAAGAAATAGTATAGAAAGCCCTTTTAGTTCTAAATAAGCGAACACCAAACAGATAGATAATTCAGTATCATCAATGCCTAAAAGTTCAAACCTTCTAAAATAAAGATCCAAACTTTTGATAACAACTCAAGAACCCACCTGCCTACGCATTAAATAATTAATCCCAAAAGCCAAATCAGCAATAGGCCACTTCCCAAGAGTCTCCGAGTAAGTAAACCGAAGTGTCTCCGACAACGTCGTGATCGTCTCCAGCCACGTTGCCGGAGCTTGCGCCGGCCGGCGGACGATCCTGCGTCTCCCCGATCTCGTTTTGGACAAATCGCCGCTTTCGTCATCCTCCGCCTTCGCCGCCCATCTCCGGCTCATCACGTAGTACAGCAGTACCGCCGCTCCGGCGGCGGTGGCCATTGTCCCCGCCGCCATAAGCAGGGGTCGGCGGATGAACCAAAACCTCAACAAAACGAAAAATCCAAAACCAAAACCTAAATTACGCAAGAACGTGTGGAATTTTCGAGATCACGAAAAGGAAGAAAACGCAGAAAATGGAGTGTGAGAACAAATTGCGAGGAAGCGAGAGAGAGAGATTTCAGAGAAGAAGAGGAAGAAGATAAAATTGAGGCGTGGACGAGAGAGGAAAAGGAATTCTTTGCTTTTTATATGAAATTACTGGAACGTCCCCAGTAGTTTCTAAATTTAACTGTTTTATATTACCAAAATTTTGGGAAGGAATCGTATGATATAATTGTGAGATCTGTACCATTGATAGAAGAAAAGAATAAAACTAGAGAACGAAAAAAGGCTAATGCATGTATGTATACAGTATGTAGGTAACATATATTCTGCTCCATTTACCCTGTTCCTATGTAGGTGGGACTGGGAGTAGCAGTAGTAGGACTAACTGACTGACTTCAGACAGGAGGATCGACACTGTTTCATGTTTTTGTATAATAACTTACTTGATTTTGAATGAATGTAATAATCATACAATTCATAAGAAATTAACTTTTCAAAATTTGTTGCTCCATAAGATAATAAGGAAAGGATCCACATCCACGTAAGATTTTCCTTAAGATATTTTGACGGTGTACAAAAAACTTCTGGACTTCTGCACTATCGTAACTCATCCACATCAAGTGTCCTACTGCTTATCAACAACTTATGCTTCATTTCCTGCTTTCCCGCATTTTAAGAATGCCACTATCTACCAACGGCTGCAGGTCATTCTTGGCCATTTCACGGACCTTAGCATCTGATGACTCTAGATATGCGCATATTACCTTAGAACTGCAGAGAGTTTACGATCAGACATCGCATTTATGCTATGATTCAATCATTTAAATAAGTGTATCGAGGCTCACCTATGACCTTCAGCCCATAACCCACATTTCCCTTTCAAACCTTTCATCCATAAAGTGGTCGCAAACTTGGAGCTGTCCAACACCATTTTTCTAATGGTTCGACTAGAGTGAAAATTTTCAAGCACATGCTCCTCTTCTGATTCTTCCGATTTAGACTTTGCAGCAAGAGAGGCTATCGCCTCATGCAAGTTATTCAACTTGTCATTCATAGTTGGGTGGAGAATGTCATCAGAACCCCCAGTGGCAACCTGCATGCACGTAGTTTTTAGCATCCTAAACTACTAAAACACTTAAATAGTTAAATCTTCATAATCTCTAGTTCTGGACAAATTTTAGGTAAAGACCAATTTTCTTGCCTCATATAGTACTTCTTTCCCAAAATTTGATCTGAGTAATTCCGCCACATTCTTGGTACATATATCCACGAGACTCTGCAAAATAGAAAGAAATCACTGTTATAACAAAATGAAACTCAATTATGAATATCTTAAGTTGATGCAAGAAACCTCGGCAAGGCCACTGTCAACCAACAATTCACGTCTTCTCAAGGAAGGATCTTTCTTTCCACCCTCAACCAAGTGAAGGTAATCAGGGTTTGTGCTCTCCTTGCCCTCAGCCATTGTAATTTCTTTCACACTGCTGTCCTCATTGTCACTAGATTCTTGATCTTTAGCAGACTTCATTTTAGAATCTGCTTCTGGCTCTCCCTAACAATAGAGCAAAACTTATCATAGTTGCATCAACAGTGAATATCAGAACCAACAAAAGAAAACATGAAACAAGGTTTTAGAAATGATAAATGACTTCAACCTACCTTGGCACTAAGGGAGGGTACATATAGATTAAGTGAAGCCATATCATCAGGAGTAAAATAGCGTGAACAGTTGGGATGTAGGAGTTGCAATAATGGGCGCCTTCCACTCTACAATATGGAAACAAAATTTTTTTCTAGAGAATAAGATGCCAATATAGTAAGAAAGATTTAAGGCAGAATGCTATGAAAAAATAATAATGTCCTAAAACTTTTGTTTGAGGCGTTTCATTGAACATTCAGAAAGTTTCCCAACAAAAGAATGTCACTACACTGTGAATTACAGAAACCAAATTCTCAAATAACTTCCTCGAGATAGGTGGTTAAGTGGAAGGGGATTCAAGATCAGTAAAAACAAGATACTAACTTGAAGGGGACTCAACATCAGTAAAACAAGATATCACACGTATAAAATATTGCAAA
>JAOQMQ010000195.1:16279252-16291135 GCA_027563845.1 Erythroxylum subrotundum | reverse complement strand
ACGGTGCACATGCACGTTTTCGCCTCTTGGGTGTGAGGTAACACTTGAACCCATGACCTCAAGGTTTTTGGTACGCCTCTTACCACTGAGCAAAAACTTTGAGGTCATGGGTTCAAGCGTTACCTCACACCCAAGAGGCGAAAACGCGCCTGTGCACCAAAGAGAACAATACCTTCAAATCCTGGGTACGCCCAAACCAAAAAGGAAATTCATTTAAAACCTTGCCCAACGAAGATTAGTTAAAGATAGTTGAATGCACGAACTATCATCACTTGTCCATTAATGCGCATATAAATCACTGGTTATCATACCAACACTAATTCTCTTGATTCCCTTTTCTTGGATCGTTTCACCAAAGTAGTAAGATGGTTTTAGGAACTATTAATGAGGACTCCCTTTGTCCCATCTCTGTAGATAGATTGTGGAAGGCTGCAATCTGTGATGCTCACGACCTCATGTCTAAGCTTCTTCCTGGAGTCATTTCAAGTATTGAAATTCTTCATGTTGATGGTGGGGTTGGCACCATCAAGAAATTCAACTTCGCCAATGGTTTGTGCTTATATGTAGCTCTTCTCAGAAGAGTTACATATAAGCACAAACCATTGGTTATATATATAAGAATTTACACAGAAAAGGTGAGAAGAGTTACATATAAGCACAAAACATTGGTTATATATAAGAATTTTAATGGGAATATATATATATATATATATCTCATTAAAATTCAACTAAACTATGACATGTTTATATGCATTCATGCACAATTGTTAAGGATTTTAGTTATGTGAAGGATCATGTACAAGTAATTGATCATGAAAATCATGTTAGCCAATTCAACATATATTCAACACTAATATACATTAGAATAATATATAAACTAAATATGAAAGAAAACGAAATATCTCCAGTCATTGATATTTTTGCTTAGAAAGTCTACATTTCAGGAATTCTTCCAAACTCTCAATTCCTAATTTGATGGTGTATAATTTTCGGAGAGAAAAGAAGCTTAAGAACCCTAAAAGTCTGAGTGGAAAAACATATATCAATGTTTTCCCATCAAGCACATTGTCAATTACCATAAAAACATGACATTCATACCTATTGACTACATAACGTTGGACCATTTATGACTACTAAGAATATAAAAAGTTCTCACATTCTCCCACTTAGTCCATACATTTAACTTGATATCAAATCCTAATCCGATCCAAATATAATATATGAATCATAGCAATAGGTCCTCTAGTAATTGAGTATTATCTTCCATGTATTACAATATACTATATTTTGTATCAACCCGAAAGTTATAACATTACTTAATGAATAAACTCTATGTATTTATTCCAGGTCCAAAATAATTAATTTTTTCAAAATTTAGTAATGTGTATCATAATATGAAAAAATATTATAAGAGTTTCATGAAAACAACATTGTCTGTACAATGAAAACTATATAATGGAACCTAATCTCATTCTTACAACATGATCCTTGAACTTCATTGGTGGTATTCCTTTTGTTAAAGGATCAACTATCGTCAATTCATTGTTAATGTGTTCAATGACCATTTTCTTTTCCTTAACACGTTCCCTTATAGATAAAAACTTAATGTCAATGTATTTACTCTGACTACCACTCTTATTGTTTTTAGCTAGAAAACAACAGTTGAATTGTCACAATATATATCAATGGCTTAGAAATGGAATCCATAAGTCTAAGCCCATATATGAAACTCTTTAGCCATACACCATGTGATGAAGCCTCAAAACAAGAAACAAACTTTGCCTCTATAGTAGAAGTAGCGGTTAAAGATTGCTTGGCACTCTTCCAAGATATGGCTCCAAGGGCAAAAATAAAGATATAACCTGATGTTGATTTCTGTGAATCAACACACCCAGCAAAATCTAAATATGAGTACCTTATTACCTCCAGATTGTAAGTTTGTTTGTACATAAGAATGTAATCTTTAGTCCCTTAAAGGTACCTTAACACTTTCTTTCCAGCTCTCTAGTGATCTAATCCTGGGTCACTCTCATATCTTCCTAACATTCCAATAACAAATGCAATGTCAGGTCTTGTACAAACCTGAGCATAAATCAAGCTTCTGACTACAGAAACATATGGAATGTTTTTCATTTGTTTCTTTTCACAATCATTTTTTGGGCATTGGTCCAAATTGAACCTATCGCCTTTCACAATGAGAACTACGCTTCGTGAACAATCTTTCATCTGAAATCTCTCTAAAAATTTATTAATATAGCTTTCTTGAGACAAGCATAAGATACCAAAAAATCTGTCTCGATGCATCTTAATGCCAATGACATAAGGTGTGTCACCCATATCTTTCATTTCAAAATTCTTAGAGAGAAATTGTTTTACATCATGTAATAAACCCCAGTCATTAGTTGCAAGTAATATGTCATCTACATATAATACAATCAAACAAAGTTTACTCCCACTAACCTTCTGGTATATACATTGATCCATGATATTTTCTTCAAAACCAAATAATGAGATAACATCATGGAATTTCAAATACCATTGGCAGGATGCTTGTTTCAATCCATATATGGATCTTTTAAGCTGCAAACCAAATGCTCACCATTATTAGAAGATAATTCTTCTGGTTGTTTCATGTAAACCTTTTCCTTTAGGTCACCATTAAAGAAAGTTGTTTTCACATCCATTTTATGCAATTCCACACAGGAGACAAAGTGAGCAACCAATGACAAAATTAGACAAAGTGAATCTTTTCTTTACACAAGAGAAAATGTATCTGTGTAACTGATTCCTTCTTTTTGAGTGAATCCTTCAGCAACAAGTCTTGCCTTGTATCTCTCAATGTTGCCTAATGAGTCTTTATTTGTTTTAAATACCCATTTGTAGCCTATGGGTTTTGCTCCTTTAGGCAACTCAACAAGATTCCAGATATCATTATTCTTCATAGAATTCATTTCTTCCTTCATGTAATTATACAACAAATTTGATTCTTTGCAACTCGTGGCATGTGAAAAGGTTTTAGGATCATTCTCATCTTGATATGTGCTAAAATGTTGATTCATTTGATCTACTACATTTAGTGATTAATGCCTTAGAAATGCGTAGGATACTCATTTTAGCTCATATTTGATTTTAGGTACATTTCGAAAATGAAGGAACTAAAATGACCCAAAAGCATATTCATTGAAGTCTTGTTCTCAATGCCCATACTCTATTGATTAATGGAGAAAAAAGAAGAAGAAGAAGATTTAAAGGAGAAGAGATAAGATAGAATGTGAAGTGAAGAAAAAAGCAAGAAGCATATCACGGCCACACTTTGGTATGCATGGGTGTGAGATGTCTTCTTGCGCCTATGCATGAGGTTGCATGGGCGTGAGACCTTCTCTCACGCCCATGCCATGCTTCTCACGGGTGTGACAAAGCATGCCACACTCGTGAGTCCCTTCTCACACCCGCGAGAAGTCACTCACAGGCGTGAGAAGGGATAACTGTCCCATTTAAACCTAGTTTTAAACTATAAAAGGTAATGTTTGTAACGGTTGAAATAATTTCATTAGGGACAGAAGCAAGTTGAAACGTTTTTCTTTGTTTTCTCTTAGTCTTTCAACACTAACAGAGGCGATGATGGCTGATTCTTGGAGCTTGAAGTAGAAGATGGAAGGCTAACTTTCTGACACCAGTTCCAAGGTAGAATTGATGCCTAGGATGCACGACTAAGCTTATCTTATCTTTGTTTAATGTTGGATCTCTCTCTTAGAATTGTTTATGTTATCCTTTGTTTAATCAATTTGGGTATTCATGTATGGATAATTGTATTCTCGTTATTGTTAGATTGTTTATATTGTGAACCATTAATACAATTCGTAATTGTTATATTTGGATTCATATATAGCAACTAATGGTTTTTAATCATTAGGGATAACATAGCCTAGGTTAAATGACCCGACCTTGTGTGGTTGTTGTTTAGATTGGTCCGTTTTCTATTTCTTAATATGGCTTCCCAATTGAATTTAGAGATCGTATCCTAGGTTATTCGGTAGTTAAGTTTAATTAACGATCATATCTTAATTAAATACAACCTAAGGGAAAACCATGATCAACAGAGCTTGTTGTTAGTCTACAACCAATTGTTCTAGGAGAGGTGTGAAAGAATTATAACAATGAAATATATTTAATTGTGGGTAGGTTGAGATTGATTCGAGAATTGGGTTTCACACATATTCATTAATTTTATCTTTTTTGATTGTTTGCTATAACTTGTTTTTTTAGTTTAATTTTACTATATTTTCTTAATTGCGTAAAATCCAAAACCCCCTTTTTATTTCCTTTCCATCAATTATTTTCATTACGAAAATTAATTGAACATTCCCTGTGGATACCATCCTGACTCACCAAAACTACAAATTTTAGTGTGCAGAGTTAGGTAAATTTTACAGTGCACTCGACACGCGCTGTCATGTCTCTTATATTGTAGTCAGATTAACATAATCACTAGTAATAGTTGTTTTCCTTGTTTTTGTTGATCTCCTTAATGTTACGCCAACATCCTCTTTAAGAGACTTTTCTTTAATTAGTTGTTAAATGCTTTCAAGTAATTCCTGAATAACTGGATCTATTGAATTATCAACAACTTGGTGAATTTTTTGATTATCATTTATATTGACTGTAGGCTGTTGAATTTCAACAGTTGGTTGTACAATGTCTATTTGAACCTGAGGAGCGTTATGAATAACAATTACTTTACTGTTTGAGGTGTAAGGTTAAGTATCCATATGATCGTTATTGGAAACTATATCTTGAAATTGATCCCTCCCACTAATCAAGTCATTCTCAAGAAATTTTGCATGTCTTGATTCTACAATTCTAGTGTAATGTGATGGACAATAGAACCTATATACTTTAGACCTTTCAGCATATTCAATGAAATACTCATTCATGGTCCTTAGGTCCAATTTCTTCTCTTGTGGATTATAAATTCTTATTTCAGACAGACATCCCCATATGAGTATATGTTACAAAATCGATTTCCAACCTTTAAATAACTTAAATGGTCTCTTTGGAATAGCCTTGGTTGGTACCCAGTTTAATATATACACTGTCGTCTTAAGAGCTTCAATCCACAAGGACTTATGAAGTTTAGAGCTACTAAGCATGCTCCATACCATGTCTAATAATGTTTAGTTTTTTCTTTCTGCCTCACCATTCTGTTCTGGAGATCCAGACATAGTGCATTGGGCTACTATCCTATTTTTTTGAAGATAGCTCGAAAATGGCCCAGGTGCTTGTCCATCTTTAGTATATATACCATAATATTCCCCACATATATCAAACCTTATGAGCTTAATTTACTTATTACATTATTTCTCTACTTTAGCTTTGAATATTTTGTAAGCATCTAGTTCTTCATTCTTGTTATGAAGTAAGTAGATATACATATATCATGAGTAATAATCTATAAATAAGATGAAGTATTTTTGACCGTACGAGTCCATATCTGGGCTACAAATATCTATATGTATGATCTCTAATATGTCTGAGCTTCTCCTAACACCTTTCTTTGATTTGATGGTCTGCTTTCCGTTTATGTAGTCTATACAATTTTCAAATTAGTAAAATCTAAAGTAATAAGTACTTTGTCATTCACCAATCATTTAATCCTTTCTATGGAGATATTTCCTAATCTCCAGTTCCATAACATAAGGAATTTTCATTTATAACACAACATTTTAGTCCAACATGAACGTGTGTTTCATTGCAACATGTATTATCTTGTAAATCAAAACGAAAAAGACCATCAAATAATGTATCATTCCTAACAAATTAATATTTATAATTTAACTTAAAAGATTTAGTTAAAAAATAAAAGGAATATCCAAAAGGTATAAGTTTTGAAATTGAAATCAATTTCCTAGATAAATTGGGAATATAAAATTTCTTTTCTAATTTTAAAACAAAACTAGTACATAAAATTAAATTGCAATCCCCAGCAGCCTCCACACGTGAACGTATTTTGTTTCTGGATAAGATATATTGCTCACTTCCTACTAGCTTCCTTGGGTTTTACAAATCCTGTAACTCATTTGTAATATGGATTGTATAATCAAAATCATTCCACTGTTTTTCATGACAAACTTTACCAATATTAGATTCAAAGCAAACTAGTGAGATTAGATTACCTTTCTTTTCAAGCCATTCCTTATGTTTGACACAATCTTTCTTCATGTGTCCTTTTCTCTTGTAAAAGAAGTACTTGGATTCCTTTTTAATGTCAGCTTGGGTAGGTATTTGACCTGTTTCTCTTATGTTGGCTTGATTTCTCTTCTTTCCTTGAACAACCAGGTGTGCACTCTGCGTGCTCTCTCCCTGTTCCATCGACAATCTCCCTTCCTCTTGAACACACATGGTCATTAATTCATTTATTGACCATCTATCCTTATGTGTATTATAAGAGATTTTAAAGGGTTCGTATGGTGGTGGAATGGTTTTCAAAATGTAATGCATAAGAAAAGAATCAAATATCTCAACCTCGAGTTTCTTTAACTGAGTTGTAATGTCCCTAATCTTTATGATGTGCTCACGCACACCTCAGACACCAGTGAGCCTAGTGGATGAAAACCTCATAATCAGGGTGCATGCATGTGCTTTATCTGAAGTTTCGAATTGCTCATTAATAGCCTTTAGTAGAGCATAGACATTATCATGTTGTTCTACAGAACCATAAATGTCAACAGAAATTTTGGTTTTTATGAACATCACACTTAGGCGATTAGATCACTCACAATGTTCATAAAGAGAAATTTTAGCTATAGTACTGGCCTCAGTTGGCTTATGTGGTTCATCCTCCTAGATGGCATAATCAATGTCTATCCACCCTAGATGAAGAAGAATTCTCTTCTTTCAAATCTTAAAGTTTTCACCCCTCAATTAAGGAATTTTATAATTTGTATAAAAGAAACTAACAGTTTGAATAGCTAAATGATTTAAACATATATGCTACTTATCAATAAATTGAGGTGGATAAACTATATATATGTTGTACCAATGTAAATGTATCTTAAAAGAAATAAATCAAATGATATAAAAAATTTGTGTGGGCTAAATTTTTAATTCAAACATATTTATGCTAAACTTTATGATAAAACTATCAAATTATATTCCAATTTCTAATACTTGTGTGAAAATTAGAAAAAATAATTTGATGTTTATCCTAATTAATTATTCAAATATAATAAATATTTAAATGGGATAAAATTTATTATACTAAAATAATTAACTACAATTAAATGTCTCAACCCTTTATGTGATTAATTACATAAATATGTAATTATATAATTAGGGTTGACGTGGATAAGTTCTAATAATTAATTACTAAAACATTTTATTCAAAATTCTATTCATAATGCAAAATATAAATATAGTAATAATCTGCCTTATATTGAACGTTTATACAAATATAATTTCAACATGTAATAAATCAGAATATGAGCTTCAGTTTAGTTGGCAAAGGCTTACCTTGCGCTTACATGAGCCTCAAGCCATTGCATTGAAATTTTGTTTTTAATCGATAAACAAAAATGACGTCATTTGGTGAGAGGTCTTCTTCAACCTCCAGCTGGGTCATATCAATCCAATTTGTGACCTTTCGGATGTTAAACAAAAACATATCAGAAAAATGACACAAAAACTGATTTTTTTAAGTGTTCCAAAACACTTAATTGAAGATTTATACCTTCAATTGAAAGAAGAACTTCCAGAAACAACTCTAAAATGAAAATTTTCTGAATCTGAATTTTTTTTTCCAGAATTCAAAAATCTCTAAGAATAAAAATAAGGTAAAGGTTATAAGACTTTGATACCAAATGTTAGCTAATTTAACATGTATTAAACAGTAATATACGTTGGAATAATGTATAAACTAAATATAGAAGAAAACAAAATACCTCCAGTCGTTGATGTTTTTGCTTGGAAAGTCTACGTTTTTGGAATTCTTCTAAGCTCTCAATTCCCAATTTGATGGTGTATAATTTCAAAAGAGAAAAGAAGCTTAGGGACCCCAAAAATCTGAGTGGAAAAACATATATCAATGTGCTCCCATCAAACATATTGTCATTTACCATAAAAATAGGATATTCATACCCATTAACTACATAACATTGGACCATTTATGATTACCATGAATATGAAAAGTTCTCACAAGTTGTGTATTCAAGTACTTAATCATTGAAGGAGGCATTCTTGGTATTAAACTAAGTTCTTATGTAACTGCGGTCAGATTTACAAAAGCTGAGGATGAAGGTTACTTGTCGAAACTCATAATGGAGTATGAATCACTCAGTGACTGCTTGTTATCCCAAGATGAAGAGGAAGATACAAAAAAGTGTTTTTGGTAATGGTGAAGACTGTTATTAGACACCTGTTGTTAATCCTTATGTCTATAAATGAACAATATTAGTTAGGCCAAAGATAATTTCTCATTTCTGTGCTTCTTTCGCATTTTTGTTAGTGTAACATAGGCCTATGTAAGTGCAACCCTACAAATCTTGCCAATAAATTGAGTTGGAATACTATGGAAACAACTTTTTAAATTAGCCCCTTGAGGTCAATCTTGTTCTATTTCGGGATTTATTATTCTGATCACCAATTTATCAAATTACTATCAAACAAATGAAGAAGACATAAGTTTGAGAAATTTATACCGCTAAAGAATACAGTGACTAATAAAATCAAACAAAATTAATACAATTATCCATACTACTAAATAGAACAAGTTTTTATTCTTATGCATTCCTCCAAATTTATACAGGCATAAGATTAAGAGTATACATTTAGCTTTTCTAAGAGATATGCTTCCACAACTTTTACAATCCACACAATTTTTTTTCCTTACTAGCCTTGACTTCATCTTCTTCTACAATAAAATAACTAATAAAATAATAATTACTTGTGGTTTTGCAAATGTAGCCTCCAACACTTTCACTAGATTCAAACTTGACATCATAAGCTATAGATTCAAGCTTGTTCCCCAATACACCACCCTCAATAAGGGCAAACTTGCAAACAAGATTTTCTTGATCTAGCTCAATTCTGTGCTAAGTGATTACAAAGCATTGAAACTTAGTATAGCCACAAAAGAATTTCTATCCTTTTATGAAATTCACTTGCTATACTTCCATTTCCAACATCATCTTAGATGACATCAATGCTTTTTATGAACTGGGGTAGGATTTTTAGGATCAAATTATTATTGTCTACAATTAATTCCTTGAACAAGCGCGCTTTATATAACAATAAGGCTTAAAAATTCTTGTGTTAAGATAGTGACGCCTATGGTCTCATAAATTCAGAATTACAAAGATTATTAATAACAGATATATATATACACACACACATCTACTATAGGCAGAAGACATATATGGTTATTTTTGCCAATAACCTTAAAATAAAGATATGGTTAAAGTCTAAAAAACATTTGTTGGCTGTTAGATTTTATGCGTTGATTGTCATTCCATGAAGTAGAGATTGAACATACAGGCAGTGCTTACTTTGAATACAACGACAACCTTTATGATTGGTAGTATTATTCTGACTTATGTAACCTTCATTCAACATTTTTTATACAAAAAGATTCATTTAACTTAATGAAGTTTAAGTTTCAATTTGGGATATTGTTCTTTAAACATTAGCAAAACTCTAATTTGACCTCATATGTAGTTAAAATTTGTCTATAAATTTTATTTTCAATAATCAAATTCTAATTACTTGTTTGCTTGTTCATTATTAGTAAGTGTGAAATTATGTTGTCTAATTCTTTCTTTACAATCTAAAACTGTTCACCACATAATAATTTTGTGAATTAGAACTTTTACACTAGAGCGATTTAAAAAATTTTTACCTTAAAATTTAAAAGACTTGTTAGTGGAACCAGTTAAGATAGGGGATATCAAGATGGCCATTGATGGCGTTAATGCACATTTTCCTTAAAAATATGGTACTTAACTGGTGAGTTGATCTATAAGGAGGTTTTAGAAATTTTCAAACTTTGGAAGGATGTTTAAAGAACTGAATAAAACTTTTATAACTTTAGTTCCTAAAAGTTCTAAACCTAATAGCTTGGATGATTTTAGGCCCATCTCATATTTCAATGTGGTTTATAAGATCATGTGTAGGATCTTGGCTTCTAAATTTAAGGAAATGCTAAAACTTATAATCAATCCATGTAAGAGTGCCTTCACACAAGGAAGGTACAAAGGAGATAACTTGCTCTTAGCTCAGTAACTATTCAGAAGCTACCTAATCAAGAAATATTTTAAAAAATTTGTATTGATTTCTCAAAGGCATTTGACTTTATCAACTAGTCTTTCTTGCATAAAGCACTTTAAGCTTTTGATATCATACTAACTTTATTCTATAACTGAAGTAATGCTTTTTCACTCCATCTTATGACATTTTAGTGAATCATGGACCTTTTTCTTAACTTCAATAATGTGTGGGTTGATACAAGGGGACCCTTTTTCACTTTATCTCTTATCCATTTGCATTGAGATCTTAACTAAAATGATTTCTTACAAAATTAAGCAAAGAGCTAGCTTCAAATACTACAATAAATGTAAGAAGCTAAAGCTATTAAACCTATCTTTTATTGATGATCTTTTACTCCTTTATCAACTTGAGCCTGCTTCAGTGGAAACAATAATGCATTGCCTAAATTCTTTCAATCTTATGTTTGGTTTCTCCATTAACAAAGCTAAGAGTAGCCTATTTGTTTCCTATAATGTTGAGGACTCCATTAACACCCTTTCAATTATTTCATATCTTAATCTTCAATTACTTCCTTATAGTTATTTAGGGATACCAATCACTAACAAGAAGATCAAATACTCAAATTGAAAAGCTCTATTAGACTCAGTCATCTCTAGAATCCAACATTAGAACAATAGATTCCTCTCATATGCTAGAAGTCTCTTATTAATGCTCAATAATCTTCATATTCACTAGTTATGTCATTTCTATTTATCTTAACATATCTTCAAGGAGATAGAAAGGCCTTTAAAGAACTTCCTATAGTTTAGTAAATTTAATAGTGCTTATAGTGAAAAAATTAAGTGGAACAAGTTTTGTTCCTCTGAAGAGGAAGGAGGGTTAAGTATTTATCTTGTTGAAGCCATAAATAAAATGCTACTAGCAAAGTGTGTCTGGAAGTTACTTATGGATAAGGAGTCCATTTAGGCAAGATGAATCCATAGTTACATCTTTAAAGATCAAATCTTTTGGGCCATCAAGTCTAACTCTAAATAGTTATGGAATTGGAATCAAATTCTAAAGCATAAAGACTTATGTGACACAAAAGAAGGTCATATTGGGACTGGGAAAAGCACCAATTTCTGGTATGACCATTATAATAAGCTAGGTCCTTTACACAACATTCAAGGGCAAAGCAATTTCAAGCTCTTAATGCCCAGGCGAGTTGAATTATTGAGAAAAGGCAGTTTAACCTTCATAATAGCTCATATCCCTGACTTTAGGCCCATAATAGATAAAGAAGATAAGGTCATTTGAATCAGACACAACTTAAAAAGTTTCACAAACTCTTCTTATTTTAACATGATAAAGATATGAAAGCCAAAAACCCTTTGGTGGCATCTAGTCTATTTTAGTTACAACTCTCCTAAAGCCTCATTAATCCTCTAACTAAGAATCAAGAATAAATTTGGCACTTTTGATAGGCTGAAGAGATTTCTCATACCCAATAATAAATGTCTTGCATGGAAAGAAACCAAAGTCTTGTAACCACCTTTTCTCCACCCACTGTGCTCCTTTCATTAAATAGTTAAGACCGTTACAACAAAATCCGTTTGGCCTATAACTATATTTGTCTGTATTCTTATA
>JAOQMQ010000195.1:16259355-16272370 GCA_027563845.1 Erythroxylum subrotundum | reverse complement strand
GGGCAGAATCAGGTTTTGATGATTTCTTTTAAGTGGTACAAAAGTGAATAAATTCAACATATGGATTAAAAATTTTGAAATCCGGGTCAATGTATGATAAAGTTTGGTCTAAGTCAGATTCATATCTCAGTCCGTTGGGCTTCGGAATCGGGGTCCGACATTGTTTAACCAATGTGCCTAGTTGGTTGACTAGGGAATGACCAAACTCCTTATAAACTCATTAGAAAGATAAAAACAAGATTACTTTTAAGGACACTGGTTGATGATACTAAGATATTAAATGACCAGTGCATTTTGAAATATAGAAAACAACCTTAAAACTCTAACTTAAATGTGTTAAATTGCATAGAGGGATCCTCATCTTATATAACACAACCAATTCTAATTTATTCTTATTTAATAATTTAGAGAAATTATTGCCAATTGATGTAAATTCTAACTCAATATCCTCATTTTGTACAACAATATCTAAGCCTAGGTACTAAGGTCCACATTATAGTTTTCTTTTCAAAAATTGTTCATTTCGTTATTCATAGTGTAAACCCAACATTCATCACTAAGAATTTATACTCAAATTGATAAATAAGTGGAGACTGTCATATATTTCTAAATTATAATCTAATAATTACCTCTTATTGAGCATCACCTATGAATGGTTTGAATGATGATTCTTCTTAAATATTCATTCCATTGGAAGCATCTCATCCTTCTTTCCTTCCTCACTTGGTTCAACAATTAGCTCTTTGAAGAGTCTTTGATCATTTTTATTCTATTTAAGGGATAATTTCTCCATATTTTACATAAACATTTTCAAGTTTTTCTTGGACACAAAGAGGATAAATTCAACAAGATTAAAAAAAAAGCTCTTTAAAAATAATACTAACATCTACTATATACCATTTTCTCTTTAAAAACCTTTTAAAAACAACATAATTAATGTTTTTTAGGTCCCAAATAAGCTTGGTTCCTTGATTGTTAGGCTCCTTCTTCTTTTTAACTCACACTTTTAAGGGTTTGCTTACCAACTTTTATTTGGTAAAATGAATTACATCAACATGTCTATATTTATCACAAAAATGACATATCATGTTATATGAGAAATTATGATGCATAAATGTATTCCTTGGTATTCTATGTGTATATGCATAATGAGAAATCTTCCTTTGGAAATTAAAGTAGTTGAATGTTTTTCTAGAGTAGTAAAATAAGCTATCATGATTATATGTATGATACCTACTATGAATGAAGGCTTGAAGCATGATTCTTTAATGTCTAAAGGGGTACTAGTGGGTTTGCATATAGAATTTATATCGGATCTTCCCTTAAGAGTATTAAACTATATGCCTAGATTGTGGGCCATAAACAAAAGCATTATGATTGTTTTTAAAATGAGCTGATTGTTTTTAAAATGAGTCATAATGGTTTTGGCACGTGCATATGCATATGATAAGATGTGGAGGCTCCAACTCATTTTTCACAGTAGGTAATGGTTCTCCACTATGTAAATATTTTTCCTTTACAGTGTTTTTAAAATTGGCTCCACTTCCTAAGTTGTGTCCTATTCCATTCTTATTATTGTAATTCTTTTACGCTCGTAACATGTTTTTATAATTTTTCATTCCTTTAGTGAATTTGTATAATAAATTTTTGTTAACATGAATCTCCTTCTTCAATGTCTCGTTTTTATGCTTTAATATGTTTAATGCATAATTGTATTAATGATCAAATTTTTGTGATACTTTAATAAGATGCAATTCACTTTTCATCAATTCATTCTCATTTATGGATGCATCTAACTATTTTTAAACTCCTTTGAGTTTGGAAGATATTTTTTTTCTCACTCATAATTTCTAAACTTTTGACTAGTCTATTTTATGTCAAATCATTATCGCTATCACACGAATTAGAATTGGAACTTATCTCATCCCCATTTGTAACAAGAAAGCATATATGAGATATCTATCCTTTCTATTGATCATTTTCAGATTCATTTGTGTCATCCAAAGTTGAGGCTTTAAGTGTTTTCTTCTTTTATTTTTCCTTGTTTTTTTTATGATTTCTTTTGTACTTGTCATCATCTTTGAGTAGAGAGCATTATGACTTTAAGTGATAAAGGTTTGTACATTAAAAACAAATAATGTTAAAGGATTCACACTTTGAGTCACCTTTACCTTCCTTGTAATCCTTACTTTAGAGAAATTCTTTCTCTTCAAAAAATTCTTAAATTTCTTAGTGATAAAGGTGAGGTCTTCATCACCACTTGCTCTTGTATGTGTCTCTTCTTTACTTGATTCCTCCCTTAAAACTTTGAATGTTAAGTCCCTTTTCTTTGAAAGTTTTATGAATAAACAGTCACATTAATACAATTCTAAGCCTATACATGCAACAATCGTCTAATAAATACCTATAAACACACTAAAACACCTATCAAAACACCTATAAACTACACCTATTAATTGTAAGTGCACAATGTAATTGTAGCTAGAATAGGCGAGTATGAGTTGGTTCCATGAGGACTAGAATTAATAAAACTTACTTTCTATCAATGGAAACATCGGTACCCAGAAATTCAAATCCTCCTAAGACTTCTCATGTAATCATGATTTCATTAATCAATTTATTCTAAAGTACATTGGACTGTATAAATTCCTCAATTATGATAATATCTTTCTTAAGACTATTGCCACCTAACCCTAGGATGATTAATTGAAATCTTTTTCTAATTAAACTCCTTTAATTGCATTAATTGATTTATGAATTTCATTATTAGGTTTAACCCTAATCCAAAAGATTTATATTGAATTATCTCTAGGTTTACATACATCTCCTATCAATCATGCTATATCTATTAATACATTGGATTTATTGATCTTAATTGCATGAAATCACACAAGAACAAATTTAAAAATTATAATTGATTCTCAATAAAACTAAAGAATCAATTAAAATAAAATAAAATTACTACAATGTCTATCCCAAGGTTTATCTAATCTAAGTACTACAAACATTTTAGTTCCTAATCATAGAAGACATAATATTAAAACCAAAGGTAAAATAGAAAAGTAAAAGATACATAACAAAATCCCTTTTGATCTTTATGAAATCCACTTCAGATTGGTGGAAATCCCCACTAAATGTGTTTCCTTGCTTGTTTTATTTTCTTTCTACCATCTTAAGTCATCAATTTGTGTCTCTCCTTATTGCTTTTCCTCTTAATTTTACCTTTTATAGTTTAAAAATTAGGGCTTTGGGTGATACACAACCACTAGACATAGGTATGTTAATCCCCTTATCCCTTAATCTCACTTAAATATTCAACATTCATGCAGAAATAAAAGTTTAAGGCATTGACATGGTTTAGAAATAACCCAAGACGGTCATGATTAACACTAAAATGGGCGTGTCTAACCTCAACAAAAGGAAAATATCTTCATTCAATTCATAAACAATCATGTCAAAGTGATATATACGGTAATTATTTGTTAACATAGTTATAGGGACTTACACGGTTAACGACCCAATTGTGATCACCCTATGTTCTTAAAAAAAATAGCTTCGATTCTTCAATTTTCTACCTCGATTCTACTGATCTATACTTTTTTTATCTATTAAGGGAATTAAGTTCATCAACATGGGCGTGTTGGTGCCCTTGTTGATTTATGGCTTCCTTACAACTTGGTCAAAATAGCTCCAAATTGTCACAAGCTTGTCCCAATTCATTCCGTTTCCTCCAAATAAGTGAATTACAACCTAAAAACACAGTAGGAATGAATTACGTATAAAAAATAATAAAACTCCCTAATAAACAAGTAGAATGTATTAAACATGATATTAAAAATATAACTAAATCACCATTTATTAGTCCTACTATGCCACATGTAGTGAGATCCACTTTTAGATTGTAAAAAATAATAATAATTCAACTTTAGTGTTGATGTGGCATTTAACTGATGAAAAATTAACTCTGTAAAATTTTTCAGTCAATTAGGGTCTATTTTGTACATTTTGGAAACGTTAGGGTTCAAATTGAATGTTTTAAAATGTTATAGATCAAATTGTATTCTAGTTAAAACGTTAAGGTTCAAAACACTTTCCTAATCAACATTTTATGCTTCACTTGCTATCATTTTACATTGTCTTTTCTTCCTCTGTTGTCATTTTATTCTGTTAAGCATGTCAATCCATCCTTTTTTTTGCTCTTGTTTATGCTTACCATTTTATTATGTTTCCTATTTTTAACCAATCACATCATTTCTTTAGTAGTAAAAATTGTATTTTTAATCTTATGATTTTATTAAAATCAAAGTTAGATCCCAACATTTTAAAGCATTTAAAATGAATCCTCACATTTGCAAACTACTCAATTTAAATCTTAAATAGTCAAGAATATTAACAGATTTATGTCTCCATCCATTATGTGTTGCATACATTTATTATTTTTAAATTTCTATATATGGCATAAATTAAATTAAAGCAAATTAATGTTCCTTAATTCTAAACTATAATTAAAAAATAAATCTAATTTAATATAAATAATCTAATATGACCCTAATTAGCCTAATTTAATAAAAGACTGATCAAAAAATTTTAATTTAAGTTTTCCATTCCATGCGATATGGATGAATTTAAGATGAAGATGATGAAAAAATTAGGGATTTTAGTAGATTTTGTATTGTATTAGAAGGTTTAATCGCCCTTTACCCATCACGTTAGGTGATTAATGGAAAATAATCATAGTGGAGGTTTGTGGTTGTGGTTTATATCTTTTATAGTCTCATGATTCTAGTATATTGATAATTGCTAATTAAATTATATTTTTAACATGATTTTAGGAGCATTTGCCTTGTGTTTAGATGTGGAAATAGCCTCTACCATGCATGTCAACAGAATTTCTACTAGGTTTTGTTGTTAGTGCCTTGTGTTTAGACGATTTCTATAGGATTTGATACTTACTATGCCTTTTATATCGTTTTAAGGCCTTATTTTAACTCCCCAATGAAGAAAGAATGAATTCAAATAAATTGAAGCTAAGTTAGAGAAGTTTTACGGTAATTTTAGATGAACATGAGTTGAACGTGATCCCATGTTCACTAATACGACCTAAATAATGGTATGTATTTAACCCAGTATAGCCTATTAATGTATTTAACTCTTTGAAAACTTGGCACACGAAGGAATACAATCTATACATAATTACATATTCCTTTTTGTTCTACCCTAGTGCATTATAGTTATTAGGACAATTTCCCATATAAAGAACACGAGTTAAATAAGCCTATATTCCACAACACAACCCAATTATGGAATAGTATTCATAAACTTCAAACCAATGTTTAGCAGATGAACTCTTGGATGTGTGATAAAGGAGTTACTAATCTAATATGAGTGCAATATAATACTATGTTATTGATGGTGATGTTACAGACAAGTCAGAGAAAATTATTAAGCAACACAAGGACTAACATATTCTTGTATTAGACCCATGTTGGTCAAAATTTTGGGATTTTCTTAAGATAAAAAAAAAGAGAGACATGATAGAAATAAGGAGATCTATTTAGGAGACCGAAGCAAAAGATAAGGATAAAAGGACTACCAAAGCAGTCAAGAACACATTAAGAAGGAAACAACCTTAGAGAAAAGAAAGAAGTCATATCAAGATTTAATCAAGACTTAGTGGAGTTCAGTAGGCTATATAAGCAACATTGTCTCGAAGTAGAGATCAAATTTCTCTAGTCCTTGATATATATTGATAGCATTGAACAAGGCAGATGATTTTTTATTATTAGTAGAGTATCAATTTTCCTTACCTCTTTTCAATTATTTTCTTTAGTTTTGATGTTCTTACTTGATGTGTATATTAAAGACAATGTAAAACTTAAGTGTGGGGGAGAATTAACTATTGTGCTTATCAATTTTGTTATAATTAGCTTAATACAAAAAATTATGGAATTTTTTTAGAATATTAATCTAGATAATTCATTACTAATTTTGTTGTTATTGTGATTTGTTTTTTTTAGGCAAATAGTCATAGGCATTGATGATTAAGTTAATTTTAATTTGCTTCAATAATTTAAAAAATGGATATTTGATTTACATTGTAATACTACATAATTAGAACATGAAATTGAGTTAGAAGTGAACTCTTTTTAATTTCTTTTAGTATCTCATCCAAAAAAGGAACAAAATGTGTAAGAACAAGTGAGAATTAAATAAATTCACTCATTTGACTTTAAACCAACTAAAAAGGTTGAAGTTAAGGAGTAGTGCTAGTTGCCATTTAAAATGCAATTTTGTGATTATTTGGCTTGTGTTTAGATTATTTCTATAGAATTTGGTTCTTAATGTGGCTTATATTTTATTTACAAACCTTATTTTGGCTCTCCAATGAAGAAGGAATGAATTTGGGTACGTTAGAGCTAGGCTTGGCAATGGGCCAAGCCAAGCTCAAACCTACCTAAACACTTTTAGCTCAAAATTTTGTATTTGAGCTCAAGCCGATTTTGACCAAATCCTAATTAGGTTTGATCGAGCCTAGGCCAGTCTTAGTTAATTTTTTAATTTTTAAAATTGAAAACAATGTCATTTACTTAAAAATTTTACGCTTTAAGCTAAACTAGGTGATCGTATCGTTCGAGCTTTAAAATTTATAAGCCCTCAAATACCGTAAGCGCACGAGTCGCGATTGTAGTATAAGAGATGTTGATCCCACGAGGAGGGAAACTAATATAATCCTAAAATCTAAGGCCAACAATATATGAAACTGAAAATAAACAATGCAACGGAAAGTAATCACGAGAATTGAATTCAATCACTTAAATCACAAATTAAACACGAAGGAATTAAGAATTGAGCAACATGGAATCACAATAGAAATTAACCTAAGGAATTTACCAATTATGAGGAAGGGGATTTTACTTATCATTAATGCTAACCTAATCGATTATGTGTCAATAAAGTGTCGGTTCTAGACTATCCTAAGGGCTGATTACTCTCTCTCGAGTTATAACCATTAAACTCTAATTTATAAACCCTAATTAGATTATGAAATTTTGCAATATCTCAATTCATAAATTATTCCAAACCCTAATTAGATCTGAAGCATTCTAATAAATTATTGGAATATTGTTGGGTCCCGATTCCTTTTCCTTATTAAATAGCTTGTTTTATTTTGGAGGTTTTTATTTGATTAAATTCCTTTTAGTTAGAATTTGATTAGCTTGTCTCTTTGGAGGATTTATTTACTTAAAGTGTTGGAATTAGAGTTTATTAAATTGAGAAATTGGGATTAAATTGAGAAAGGATAAGTTGTTAGTTGAATTGAAAGAATAAGAAGATGTAAGGGCAATTTGGGAAGTTTAATTAAATGGTTAAAGTTAAAGGCTAAGAAAGAGGGGTATATTAGTCTTTGTAAAGTCATTAAAGCATAAAGAAAAGAAGAAAATGGGCTTTAAGTGGTAGGAATGAAGGAAAATTCGAAATTGGCTTGAAAAGAAGAGGGCTTTGATGAAACTATGTAGTTTTAAGCTAGGTTTTAAGTTAGGAATTAAATGAGTTAAGCCTTTGGAGAAAAGAAGCTGACGACACTTCAAGGAGAAGCAAAGAAGGAAGTTTCGGCCAAGTGGAGAGAAGAAGAAGAAGAAGAAGAAGAAGAGAGGTTATGGCTTTAGCTCATCTTGGTTTAGAAAAGTGATTGTGAGAGTTTTTAAGAAGGAAAAAGGAAGAAGAAGGGTTTAAGCTTCCAGTAGAAGCAAATCAGATTTTCATGGGAGGCTCTAAGGTAAGGGATTTTTCGATATTCTTGCTTAGTTTGAGAGGAGTTTTGGTTGTTATAGCTTAGGATAGGCATAGGTAAGGTTATGTAGGTTTTAGTTCTTGCTTTCCTTTCCTTGGAATTTCCAATGTTGTCATCTCTTGTTCATTAGGGTTTGTATGCTTTGATTAAGGTCAAGAGAGGCATTTGGAGTTAGAGGAAAGGCATTTTGACCAAGCTCAAAGCTAAAGGATTTAAGGTGGGTGATTTCTTAATAATTGAGTTAGTTTTTAGGATTATTTGGATTGGTTTGGTAGTTGGATGTTTGAGAATTGTGGAAATGGAGTTTTGTGCAGGTATTGGAGTTTGGAATGTGTCTTGATGAAGATTTGGCTAGTTGATTTTTAGGAGGGGTGCTGTCAAATTTTTGGTAAAATTGCAGCAGCAGCTTTACTGTGTTTTTGACCCTTTTTGAGTTTAATTTGGATTGAAAGGTCTTCTGAAAAGTTGTAGTTCAGGTTTAGAGCTTTCCATTGATATCAAATTTGCAAAATTTGGAGCTCTGGATCGAAAGTTATGGTGTTTGCAAGTTTCTGATTCAGTTATGAGGAGCTTGTCGATCAGTCACCTTGAAGTGAAGTTAGACCCCCTTTAGAGATCGATCTTGGTGTTAAGTCCTTCATGAGAGTTGTAGATCTGTCTTTTATCTTTCCATAGAAACCAAGTTTGTAAAATTTAGAGTTCGGGGTAAAAAGTTATGAAGGTCGGAAGTTAACAGCTCAATTAGGCTCGGCAGGGCGCCCCGCCCGGGCGCTCGCACGCCCGCGCGATCGCTCGGCCTTTTAGCCCACCGATCCGACCCTCCTACACTCCTTTGCTCATAACTTTTTCGTCCGACCTCCTTTCGACCTAATTTTAAAAGTGTTGATTCCCTAAGACTTTTCTTTACCTCCCCACAAAAATTTGCAGCTTTTGATTTTAAATTGGAAATTCTGGAATAAATCAAAATGGGATGATCGGTTAAGAGAGAATGAGTGGATATTTTTCCTGAACATACTTCAGTCTTTTGGTGATAACTTTAAGTGTAGAGCTCCGATTGAGGTGATTTTTGTTTCAAATTAAACTAGAGACTTGTGCCTACAAATTTTATGAAGAAAGCCGATCTAGATTCAGCCTCTAAGACCTTCAAATTCTGAGGCAAATTTGGAGAAAATTTTCAGTTTCGATTTAACTAGGGCAGAAAGTGTTTGACCAATACTTCTTCATTTCTAACCTGATTTGAGTGTTTTTGGTGTCGTTGGAAACGTTATGCAAGGAGGAGCAAATGTTATGAAGAACCATTATTGAAATTCTTTCTTTAGCTATCCCAAAATCGCTTCGGAAGTAAGTAAGATGAGCTCGTTTTTGAGGTTTAACCTGGTGAGGGCTCACCAACCTTGTGGGATACGCGCCTTGATGTCACCCATAGGACGTCGGCACGTGACTCGCAAGGGCGGGGGTCCAACAAATATCACACGGGATCTCTCTCTGCACAATTACTAATATGATTTGTCAAGGTTTCTATTAAATTGCCTAACTCTCATTAATCTGATTTAATCATTTTTCATTTAGTTCACCTTCTCAATTTATTACTGAATTATGCAAGAGCGTAATCAAATCATGACATTCATCCAAATAACACAATCAGCTAAATTATCATTAAATCAAAATAAAATCCTGAAGAAAAATCAGAACATCATCAATATTCAAAAGCCTATCATCATACTATCCATCTCAATTCTATACATAAATAAAATCGAAACGAAAAGGAAATACAATTTGGAATAGATGATGGGAAGCAGCGACGTCAGAAAACCTCCTAATCCGAGAAGCATGTCGAGTTAGCTTCGTCTTCCTCTTCTTTCTCTTCCTTCTTCTTCTTTCTCTCTCTCAGTATTCTCCCTTTAGGGTTTCCAAAAATGGCTACATGAAAGCTCCCGTTTCTCTACCTCTTTATGTTCTTTTTATACTTCTTTATGTTTTGGATAACCCTAGGGTTTTTCTGATGTTCGAAAAGTCCGAAAAATCCCTCGAAACATAAAGTTCGTGAGCTTCTGCACATCTGCCGACGCAGGTCATGATCGTGGCTCATATTAGAGCCTTCTGTCACAATCATGGTATGCTTCTTTCACAATCGTGGCATACAGGACACAATCGTAGGCCAAACCTAGAGCTTATGTGTTCGTTGTTTCAGATTAAATGTCTCCAAAACTCCTTCCTTCTTCGATATTGACCTTGAAACAATAGCAACCCCATCAAGGTACCTCAAAAACATAATATTTAAGCTTAAAAGCTTGTACTAACCCTTAAAACACAAATAATTAATAAACTAACACAATTCAAACCTAAACACATACTAAAAGATTGAATTAACGGCTAAACACATATCAAACTATGCCCTAAAACATGATGTAATTTACACTTATCACTGGCTAGGTTGCTTTAAAAAAAAATTAGAAAGCCTAAACGCAACCTAATGTCTAACCTGAAGCTCAGTTAACTTAGGTCAGATACATTGACTTTAAGTCATGTTAGGCTGGATCTGGCTGAACCAGACAAGTTTTCCTATTCTTAGTTGGTGCTAAGTTGGAGAAGTCTTAGAGTGATTTTTGATTAACACAATTTGAAAATTACTTGTTTCCCTCCCTTTTCCAGCATAGTGCACTTTACTTCATGGGACAATTTGCCACATGAAGAACACGGGCCAAATAGGGATCCATATTCCACAACATAACCCAAACACAGACTCATATTTAATAGATGAACACTTAGATATGCAATAAAGGAGCTACTAATCCAATATGAGTGCAATATAATATCATCTTCTTGACATATTTTGGTGGTGATTTTTACTAAAAGTTTCAGAGAGAACTATTAAGTAACATGGTCCCATATTGGTCAACTTTTTAGGATTTTCTTAAGATAACAAAGAGAGAGACATATAAGAAATAAATAGATTTGTTTGGGAGGCCCAAGAGTGGCAGGAGTGAAGGATGGCTAGAGGACAAGAGGATGGCCAAAGCAATCAAGAGCACATCAAGAAGGAAGTAACCTTGAGAAAAGAAAGAATCTTTATCAAAATTCAATTAAGAACATAATAAGATCCATAAAAACTCAATGTTAATTTGCTTTCTTAATTGTTTATTATTGGTTTCCTTTATTTTTTTATGAACTAAATTGAGATAAATCTAGGTGGGATGAACGTTACCTATATATTATCTTAATTTGATTTCTTTATATAATGAAAGATCTAACTTTTCTTTTAGAATTATTTATGAGTCTATATTGTGTTAAATTGAAGTAACAACACAAAAGATTCAATTTTGGATTTCATATATAGAGATTGAGAAATCATATGTATTGAATAGATTATAACATGAATAATGACATTTACATTAAATCCTATAGATAGGACTACTTAAATCTTCAAGATTACAGATAAATTTATCAAGAAAATTCATAATAAAAAATAATACATTCTTAGGGGTTTTTATTAAAAAGATATTTTGGTGAATCAAGTTAAGGATATAGTCTATATTGCTTGAAAAAGAATATACTTGTAACTTTAGAATTGTTACCGGTCTAAAAAACTAGGACTAGTCATTAAATTCAAATAAATTCAAGAACATGAAAATTTTAGAGGGATTCTTTATTTGGATCTTATTTTAGGTACCAATCTTAGTTTGAGTTTGCAAACTCATTTAGTTAAATCCCTTATTTTAGTTATCAAGCCTAGTTTGGTTTATCAAAATTCTGTTTGAGCTTATAGATTTTGTTTTGTTTCCGTTATTCAATATTTTCAATAAATTGCTCAATTTTTAGACCATTCAAAACCCTTAAAACTATTGCAAAAGTATGTATTTAATTGTCTCTTTTCCTTTAACATAAGACTTTCAACTCAGGCTAAAAGCCCTCTTATCTTAAATTCTCATGTATTCCCAATATTTTCCAAGCTCATTCAAATACTCTTTAAATTTTGTGCTCTCTGGCTAGAGGACGTGATAATTCTCTTTCTTTTAAAAACATGACTTTGGAATTCCCTTTCTAAATCAAATCTCTGTTTTTAATCCTTCCAAAGCAATAAAAAGTCATGAAATATTTGTTTTAAAATTTTATTTTGTCTTTTTCAGTTTCATTAAACCATTGAAAACTCAATCTTTTAGTGTTTTTTTTAAATGTCTAAATAAGTCTTCCAATTTCCTTTTCCTTTGTTTGTCTATTTTTTAAAATATGTCTGTAAATCAATTTTATATCTTTCAAGATTCAATCCAATTATTTTACACTTGAATCTTTTTCTATTTTTTCAACCTTTTCTCTTTAAATTTGTAAAATCATTTAGGGATTTAGTTAGTAGCTTGGCGGGATGACGTGGAGTCTTCATTCTATAGTCGATTTTAGAAATTTTAGAATTTATAGTTTCCTTTTAAGAAAGTTATTCTCTATCTCTTTTTTTTTTGTCTTAGACCAGGTTATCCACCAACGAATCCAGTGATTAATTCCCTCACTGATTTGTAGGCACCTCAATAAAATAGGGGGGATCTTTGTAATTTTTATCTGAAAGTATATTGTAAATAATCCTTCTTTATTAAGCAACCAAAAACATAAACGTCACTTGATTATAATTTTTAGTCTCAATTCAGTTTACATGTGTGATTATAACTTGAATGGTTTGGTTATTTCTTGTAATCAAGTTCATTGGACCAAAATTTTCATCGACACTTATTCTTGGAATTAATTTATTAATTAGTGAATCTCTCATCTTTTTCAAATTTTGATAAAATAAAACGAGGAAAGAGAAAAGAATTCTAAGCGAGCTCAACTTTGTGGACGTTGGGAAACTTCAAATCAAGCCAAATATTATGTTATCTCTACACATATATAAAGGGAACATACAATTAAAACCCACAAAGTTACATCCTTATTTACCAAACCATAAGACCAACATAGACAAGCAGTGGGAGCCGTAGCATAGTAAGATATAATAAAAGGCATTTAACATTGAAACCACAATATTATAGTTCTAGGAAAAGGTCACCAAAGAGGACAGACACTACTTAAGCATAGGCCTCAGGGTTCTGGAGAAGATAGGCTGCCACAGCATTGAAAAGTCCAACGGTCTTTTCCTTGCTAACCTTGATTTCTTCTTCTGTGTTGCTTTAATCTTGATGGAGCTGCCTCCATCAGGATAAGGCGTGAACTGGACTTCGTAAGCAATGCTTTCAAGCT
>JAOQMQ010000195.1:16194609-16206265 GCA_027563845.1 Erythroxylum subrotundum | reverse complement strand
AATTTAGTTAGGAAAGATACATCCATATCTATGAAGAACTCCACTATCTTTAGATGATCTTACTATATAGTCTTTATCTTTTTGTTGATGAATATCTACTGTGATCGTATCAAATAGATCATCTAAGATCTCCATTTGATCTTTATCCATTGATGATGAGTCATCTAAGCCCAAAGTCTTTCATAGCACACTGGTTTAATCTAATGCTTTCCCATGTCAAGTCCATTAATCATGATCTGTCTATTTGAGAACACAATAAGTCCTTAGAGCTCTCATATGTCTCCTCATGCATATGATCTAGTTAACCTTTAATCTAAGGTCCATCTTAACCAATCTTTTGGTCTTACACCTGAATCTTGTATCTCGTCAAAGATTTTTACCAATGTGCACCAATGTATGTTAACTTATCGATAATGCCTATTTTCCTTACCTAATCATAAGTATTTACCATTTTTCATTGTCCTAAATGTCAAACATTAGTTAAGGCTTGCTAATGCTTGCACAATTTTGCACTTAGGACTTAGGAGTCTAATTAACCACCCTCACTAGAAGAACTCGACGCCCTTGTTCAAATAATTTGTGGATGCAGTGGAACCCTTCGAAGACTCATTAGTCATTGGCACATCTCTAACCTAACATTTTCCCTCTCTGTCAAGTTTGTTCTTGGTTTCGTTCAGATGCTCCTTCACATGGCTTATTACGCCCAACATAGCATAATTATAAAGGTAGGCTTCTTCCGTTGAGTCATCCTTTCCTTCTCCTAGATCCTTTTCGACTATAAAATCCATTGCTTCTTACTCACCTTCTATTTTGGACATTCATAAGCAACCCTTCAAAAATGAAACAAGCAATATCTCATTTTCTTTATTTCTTAGACTTGCATTAAGAAGGTTTGCATGCCTTCTCTTTGCCTATCTCCTACCATTCTTCATACCTTCGTTGTTAGTTCGTATTGATGGTGGCATTTGGAGATCCACCAAGGCATCCATAGCCACTATTGTGCTTGGGAATTCTTTCCGTTCAACCTCCAAAGCTCCATTCATGCCATCCTTACAAGCCGTTTATGAAATTGAACAACTTGTCTTCTTCAAACAAGTTTTGCATATCCAACATCAAAGATATGAATTTTTCACATACTCCCGCACTGAGCCATCTTGCTTTAACCTCTTTAAAGCTTCCATCATGAGCCATGAAGTGTTATTAAGGAGGAACTAGTTTGTTAACTCCTTATTCATTTTCTCCCAAGGGTCAATGGGAGCTTTACCCATACTGATGTCATTAGAAGTTCGCGTTCTTTAGCACTGTTTTGCATCCTCCACTATATACATAGTCGTGATCGGCAACTTTTTCGAATTGGATATGTTTCCCTCACAAAAATTTTGAGCTTATTAGCAGTTTACATATCATGGGAAACTTAGGGTTCTCACACCTTCTTCAAAGTGCTTTTGGCATGCCCACAATCTTGCATTGCAATGGCACTCCTTAGGAATCTGATCTCCAATATATAATCCTCTTATGCCTTCATCAAGTCTACTATTTGATGTTGCAACAGTTGGATTTGTGCCTCCAAAATCTCAAACTGAGACGAGTAAGAGGTAACCACTTCCTCCCTTTAGGGAATTGGCCCTATAAGTGCCTCCACTCTATTAACACGCTTTGTGAAATTGTTGCCTCCTGTCATATTAATATTTTGGCTCAAATACTAGTTGTTACAAAGGTTTTCCTAGACAACAAACTTATATAGAAGTCATGTTTACTCCTTTGTAAGACAATCTCACTTAGGTTCGTTTAAGCAAGACTCAACTTTTCTATATGATTGTTGACTAATAATACCTTGTTCTTAAATGCATCATAACCCTCGAAGTGTTTAACTCTTACACTCGATTAAGAATACTAAAAAAGTATTAAATAATCATAGGTAATAATAAACACACAAGAGCTACGATAAAAACTAACCTTTATTACTTCCTTAAAAGTATATAAAGGAATATTCTCTCTCAATATGTTCCCCTCCTACCTATCTCGATTTTGGGGTATGATTCAAATAAGTTATTTATAAGCACTTTTGGCTTTACAATTCAAAATTCTAACTGAATTGAACTAATTAGATCATCTCTATCCTTATCAAATTATATTACGATAACTAAATAGATGGTACCCTCATCCAAATAAGACTCCATATGATAGGCTACATCACAACTAACAAGATGAGAGATTTCATTTAATTAGGAAATATACATCTATATCTATGAAAAATTTACTATCTTTAGATGATGGTCTTTATCTTTTAAAGCTGATATATATCTATTGTGATCTTATCCGCCATATAATCCAAGATCTCCCCTTTATATCTATCTATTGATGATGAGTCATCCAAGCTAAAGCCTTTTATAACACACTAGTCATGTCCAATGCTTACCTATGTCAAGTCCATTAGTCATGGTCTGTCTATTTGAGCACATATTAAGTCCTTAGAGCTCTTACATGTCTCCCTCATCCATGTGATCTAACTAAACTTTAACCCAAGGTTCATCTTAAGTTATCTTTTGGTCTTATATATGAATCTTGTATCTCATTGAAAATTTCTGTTAATGTGAACCAATTCATGTCAACTAATATTGAGAGTTTTATATCGTACCTCCTTGGTATTGGTCATCAGTATAAATAATTTTATATAGTAACGATCGATATTTAAAATACTAGCTAAATACCAACCATTACTATAAACTTTAAAAAAATAAAGGACTTTTTGCACACAAAAAAAACTAAACTCGTTGTCCCCCTTCGCCTTCTATAACCAATCTCTCATTCTCTCTCACACTTCTGATTTTTTCTTCTCTCTCTCATCTCTTTATCTGACATCTCAAAGCTCTCAACCTAGCTCTAACTACCATTGTATCTCCCTCACCACCTCACGTGTTGCTATCACCAGCCACTACCCCATGATCGTCTCTTCTTTACATTGCCTACGTGCCCAACGCCCAAGCCCAACCACATAAACCTTCACAACTGCTGCTGCTCTCTCCAACCTTTATTGATCCACAACTCCATAATCATCACTAGTCCACAACTCGCATGGATAGATCAAAATCATCATATCAGGATTTCGACTTTAATAGATCCATATTCAAACCCAACCTTAATCGACTTGCCAACCTACTATCCTGCAACTCTAAAACTCCACAGAGGATTTAACTAAGTGAAAGTTGCAAAAAAATTGCAACAATTTTATAAAATTGTAAAGTTGTGAATTTTGGAATGGTGGAAATGTTGATGATTTATTCATAACATTGATTGTTAATTTGAATATTGAATTGTGTATTTGAGACTTTGTGTTATGTAGTAATTTTGTATGTTAAATTTTTGGTTCCTAGTAAATTGTGTTGGATTAAATTGAATTGTGTAGTATTATGTATATTGACTGTGGGGTTAACTTGAGTAAGAAACTAAGAATGTCGATTAAAATTGGTGGACGAAAGATTGTTAAATTAAAGTTGGGAATTAGGATTTTAGTAACAATGTTGATTAAAATTATTTTAAAAAATAAAATTTTAGTAATAATGTCGATTAAAATTATCTTTAAAAATAAAATATTGATAGGCATTACAAATTGAATTATATAAGCAAACATTACAAATTGAATTGAATAAGCAAACAAAATAGATTAATTTATAGTTGAATTATGTGATTACATAAAAGAGATTGTAAGCTTATAGTTGCGAGTTATCGTTAAAATTGAATAAGTTATAATTGTGAGTGTAAGTAATCATATAACATGAGTTATATTATATAAGATGTATATGTGTATTAGTAATTGTGTATGTTGAATACTTTAATTGTTGGTTTTTGACTTATTGGTGAATTGTGTTGGATAAAATTGAATTATGTAGAGTATGTCAACTCTTCATTGTACAGTTAACTTGAGTAAGAAAATAAGAATGCTGATAAAAATTGGTGAATGAAAGATTGATAAATTCAAGTTGGGAATTAGGATCTTAGCAATAATGATGATTAAAATTACTTAAGAAAACAAAATAATTATAAGCATTACAAATTGAATTGTATAAGTAAACAAATTATAATAGTTTATAGTTAAATTACATAAGGAAAGTTGTAAACTTATAGTTGTGAGTTATGGTTTAAGTTAAATATGTTACAGTTGTGAGTGTACGGCTTTAGTTTATGGTTGAATGATGTAATCATACAAAATGAGTTATATTATATAAGATGTATATATGTATTGTGTAATTATGTATGTTGAATACTTGAATTATTGATTTTTAACTTATTGGTGAGCTGTGTTGGATGAAATTGAATTGTGTATGATGTAATCATATAAAATGAGTTATATTATATAAGATGTATATGTGTATTGTGTATTTTGAATACTTGAATTGTTGTTTTTTGACTTATTGGTGAATTGTGTTAGATGAAATTGAATTGTTTATGATGTAATCATACAAAATAAGTTATATTATATAAGATGTATGTGTGTATTGTGTAATTGTGAGTTTGGACTTTTGAGTTAAACAATACATATTTTGTGATAGTAGTTTATAATGAAATTATTTGTGCTTTATTTTGATATGAAGTTGTTAATTTAATTTTGATATATTTCTTTATTTATTTTTACAGATAAATAGAAGAAAATTCAAATACTTATGATAATTTAACCGCTTCAAGAAGATATAATGATCCAACTTGGGCTCATATTGGATTGGTCCCTATAATGAAGAAACATACCATTTGATTGCTTTGTAACAAGCATTTGAAACATGGAGGAATCTATTAAAGAAGCATTTAGGTGGGGTTAAAGGAGATGTGGAACCTTGTAAAAAAGTGAGCCAAGATGTAAATGGCAAATGAAGACTTTGCTTTAAGAGTATCACCATGAGAGAGATAGAAGGTAGAGATTGAATTACGAAATTGGTAGTGGAAGTTTTTTTATTGGTGTTCAGGATAATAGTGGGATATGCTGAAGGTGGTAGTATTCCTACCTAAGAAGAAGTGAATGTTGCACTCGGATCTGATGTTAGGAAAAGAAGGAGACAAGTTTCTAATTCTTTGACACCATGAACAACTCCTAGAGCTCAACCTTCAATTCGTAATGCCTTACAATTAGGAGAAGCAACTCATAATATGGATATGGCAATGGCTAGATGGTGGTATGATTCAAGTATAACATTTAATGCTTCACAGTCTTATTATTATTAACCGATGATAGATGTTATTGCCTCTTACGGTCTGGGATATAAAGCTCCTTCAATTGATGACTACAAAGGTAAAAAAATTTTGTAGTTCTATTTATGAAATTAAAAATTATTTGGATGAAAGAAGAATGACTTAGGCTACTTTTGCATGTTCAATCATATATGATGGTTGGACAAATAGAAGACATAAGCCTTTTTTTTGTTTATTCTGCAAATGGCTCAATGTTTTTGAAGTATATTAATGCATTTGGTATTGTTATGAATGTATTTTTTTTTTGTAAAGTTGCCTTGTTATGAATGATGATACTTTATTTAAAACATTCGATGAATTTGTGAATGAAGTTGGGCCAGAAAATATTGTTTAGTTCATTAATGACAATGATTATGCTTATAAAGTGACCGGAAAAAATTACAAAGCAAGTATAATTCTTTTTATTGGACTTCTTGTGATGCATATTGCATTAATTTAATGCTAGAAAATATAGAAGGAATGTTATTAACTATTACGACAGTTATTGCCCATGAGATGATGCAAGATCTCCAAAGCTCACAAATGGAAATTTATAAGGAGGCTTTTGGGGAGTTTAGGATGCCAATTGTTATTCATCAAAGAGAAAAACTTAAACCAGGTATATATATATATATTCACTTTTGTTACTTGTTGAAAATTAATCATCACTTTATTTTGTTTATAACGTTATTTTTGTTTTCTTACAACTTATAGTTTCTTGGTGGGACCAATTTAGAAGCGGTGTTCCAAAATTGTAAAGGTTTGCAATTTGAATTCTAAGTCAACGTATGAGTGCAATAAGCTGTAAAAGGAATTGAAACATATCTGAATTTATCCATTCTAAGAAAAGGAATAGATTGGAGCATAAAAAATCGAATGACTTGGTCTTTGTTCGATACAATTTAAAGTTTCAGAAAAGGTATGTTATTATGATTATTAAGTTAGATATAATTTCTTATATTTTTAATAATTTAATTTTATTATTTACTAGGACTCTTAATAGAACAAATAGTTTGATAGATCCGATTTGCATTGCTAATATCGATCTTTTGACGGATTGAATTTTTTAGGAACTAGGTTTAATAGATGAGAGTGATTTGAAAGATAATCTTGACATGTTATTTAGTGCAATGAATTTAAATGGTGGTGATGGTGAGGCTCCTCTCAATGATAAGAATTTGGTGCCAAATGAAAATTGGTCAATGCAGTTATAATGAGTTTTCGATTGAATGAAGTTTCAGATTTTTGTTTATCCTCTTCTTTTAATTTCACTTATATTTGTCATATATGTTAAATTGTACATATGTAATATAATTGTAAATATTTTTGTTTCAAGTTTTACTTCTAATTGGTTCTTTAGCACGAACTCTTTATGTAAATTGTAATTGCTAGAGAATAATGCATATTTATTATTTTTTTCATTTGATGTTTTTGATGTAATTATTATTTATTATATGTTGAAACTGTAATATTTAAAAAAATTCATATTAATTGTAGTTGTTATTTATATGTGAAATATGTGAAAAATAATGTTAATAAAAATAAATAAATTGTTATTATTTGAAATTTCTATTATTATGATTTTTAGAGACATGGTTGATGTAAAATGATAAAGTATACAATACGATATATTGAAGGACTATTTTGCAATTTTAAAAAAATTCAGGGAATATTTTATAAAATTAAAAGTTACTTAAAATGGTACTCGGTATTGATCAATAATGATACAGTATCGTACCATAACCAAATTCGATACTAGTACTAGTACGATATTCATAACATTGATGTCAACTCATCAATAATGCTCATTTTTCCTTGCCTACTTGTAAGTCTTAGCCTTGTTCATTTATTTTGAGTGTCAAACAATGGTCATGGCTCACCAATGCCTGCATGATTCTACAATTAAGACTTAGGGGTCTAATACTAAGGTTTAAGCTTAGGTGATTGCCAGGGTTTCTTAAAGGAAAATGACCCTGATTGACTACAAAGTTGTAACCTCATATCAAAATAAGGTTATTTTGTTCAGGGATTACTCTGTTACAGCATTAGAATATGGTGCATTTGTATCTTAGAATAGTATACTCCAAAACTAGTTTTAACTTGTTTGGTTGTTAGTTTAGGTTTAATACAGTTTAGAACAAGAAAAAATCACAATGATTTATTTTGATTAAGAAAAATTTTATTACCAATATAATTTAAATATTTTTAAATTTAAATTAATTAAAATAATTTATTTATCTTATTTAGATCAAGATTAATAACTACATTGATCCTTAATTAAAATTTTAGAAAATTTATTTTTAAAACTAATATTCAATTTCATTAAAACAAATAATTAGTTTGACTCTTAAATCTGGAAAATAATTATTTATTAATCATGGAAAATGAACTTTCTTTCATACCTATTAAAATAGTTTTCTAATTAATTAAGAAAGAATTTCAAATTAAATTGAGAAATTAATCTCTATTAAAGTGATAAATAAGAATAACTGAATTTAAAATATTTTTATTTAATTTTAAAAATAGTTTCTTTTTAATATTAGAAAATAGTTTTTATTAAGAAAAATCATTTATAATGATATTAAAAATATTATAATTACGTTTTAATATCTTTTGAATTTATGAAAAAGAGTTTCTAGATTATAATAAGTAAGTAAAGTTATTTATTTAAATTTTGATTCCAATTCAATTTTTTTAAAAGGGTCATAAGAGTTGAAAACAGTTTTCAATTGAAACTAATAATTGTTTTCATATTATATTAAATTTTTATTTAGAATAAAATTTTAATTTATTTAGGAATCAATGGTTTAATTTAATTTAATTTTTCAAAGAATTGAAAATAGTATTCTAAATGATAAATATTACATTAAAACTAAAATAAAACATGAGTTGATGTTTTTATATGTGCAATTTGATTATTTTTGCATATTACATTGTATGTTTTACATACATATCATATATACATGCATTATATATGTTGGATGAGGCCATTTAAGAATTAAATTACTCATTAAAAATATCAAGTACATGTTTGGAACATGATTAATAGCTTCTATTGTTATAAAAATAATTCAGAGATTTGCTTATTGCTAGGTATGTTGAGCAAACTAAAGATTTCTTTAACTCAAATATGATTAATCTTATAAAAATGGGTCATAAGGTGCCTTAGTATAAGGCAGTGTGGTTTAATCAAACCTCTAATGGAACCTTCTTCATCTTATAGTTGACTATCACTACGAAACATTTCTTAATATGATGCACAACTCTATCTTCATCATCCATTAATGTCCATTATATAGCCAATACCTTAATTCAGTCACTTACTTGTTCTTCTAATATAGTTACTCATCAAGTCTTTTAGACACAATATGTTATGTCTTTAACCTAAATGGTCATAGTAGAGACTTCTCTGGTCTAATCATTATATTAAGTAATAGATCAAGAAGATATAGAGTATATTTCTTAACTATTGAAATAGCTTTAAGATGCTCTGTTTACTCAATTTAGTGTGAAATAAATTCCATAATTTTTAAAAACATTAATTGTCATATATCATTTTTGCTCAAAGGGATGAAAAGCATAACCAAGGAGATCATATTCATCCATTAATTACATCTTAAGTGTGGCAGTAACTTTGATAAAAACTGGGACTTATAATCTTTTTGTGCTAAGCTAATTCACTGGAGCTAATAAAAGCATCCTCTCATTTGGGAGCTAAAGGAAATCCCCAGTATTGCATTAATAGCTAGATTAGAAAATTAAAGGAGTTCTTGTTTTATTTGTAAAGCTTTAAGTTGCTTTGCATTTATATGCAAAAGCATTTTTGCTTATAAGCTTAAGCAATCCTTAAGGTTAGAATTTTTTATATAACCTTATGGATACAACTCTTTTATTTTCTAAAAAAAAAAGGTCCTATGTAAATAAATTTGTATAATTTAATTAAGTAAACTCATGATCATGTGAATTTAAAGGAGTGTTAGAAATAATATATAAGATAAATTTTGATAAAGTTGTCACCTACATATTTAAGAGTCATATAACAAGTGATTAATAAATATTTTATTAATTTCAGGATAGTTGATTTGTTGGAGAAACTCAATATCAATTATTTTTTAATATTATCATTTTGAAATAGTAATGAGAGCTATTATCTTGAATAAAATACTGAGAATAACCAAATATGTTATTAAGGTCCTATTCTTATTTGGTTGTTATGCCATTTAACCAATTACTTACGATTCTTACTTTTTTATATTATTATAAGTAGTAAACTACCTTAGTTTAGTATAATTGATGCTAAGTATTAGTGAACCAAATTTCTTAGACATATATTGGTTTGATAATAGTTCGCACAGACGGGAAGGAATAATTGTATGTCTAGTATGCAATATTGTTATTAATCCCTAATGGAAATTTTAGTGATAAAGATTGAGAGATATGCCAATATTATATAGATAAAAATGTAGTGGAATGTTATAATTGAATAATATCTTTTAAAATTTAAAAAGAAACATGTAAGATGGATGTCAACATTATTTTAGCATAATGCAAATGGTTGCATAAAGTTGAGTTATAAGGTATAGTACCTTGATAGAATTATTTCACTCAATTTAGCCTACTAAAAGTGTAAATAATGATTACATTTGAATGCATTTTCTTAGATATGAGAATAATTTTCATCAAAAGAAGAAGATTATACAATTTTTAATAGGAAATATAATATAGATCATATTTATTTTTCATTCATGCTTTTGAGTATTTAACACTTAAGTTGAATTCAACATTATCATAATATACAGTGAATGATAAGAAATATATTATTGAGTAAAAGCAATTGATCCAAGTTTATACAAATAGCTTATATCTATTGGATTAAGAATGACTTACACTTGAGATATATGGAAAGAATATATGGTTAGATGACTAAGATTATCCTTTTATATTATGTTAGTTATATCTATTGGATTAAGAATGATTTACACTTGACATATATGGAAAGAATATAAGGTTAGATGACTAATATTATCCTTTTATATTATGTTAGTTAATCTACATAATAAGAATCATAAAGTTATATGAAAGATATGCATATCTTTTTTATTGTAAGTCATATGAAATTTGTGAAACTTGATAGGTTGAAAGGTAACCAAATCAACTTTTAACATATAAGGCGATTACTAACAGCAATAAATTGTTAAATCTTATTCATTTGGTGTAAGAAATGTCACAACAATTTATAAAAGGATAAAATACTTGTATTTCGTTAAATGTATTAGTGACTTTATGTGATATAATCTTAAATATTAAATGAATATTAATCTAAAATTTTGAAAAGTTCAAAGTATTGAGATCTAATTAGAAACTAGGCATTGAAAAAACTAAAACACTTTGATAAGATTAATGTAGTAAGTTTTACATTAATTTTTTTAGTTGTCTATAGGAGATTATATTCTCTAGTAAATGTCTCCACAACTAAAATATGTAACAATATGGATTGTGTAAGGAGGAATGTATAATATCAAATATTTTATCATGCAATATTTATTTCTTCTGTGACTATGCCTTAATATAAAAGCTTACCTTCCATATGTCAATCCAAATCAATTAGCAAGATTTCATATAAGATCTATAATAGTTATTCTCTCAAAGAGTTAAAATTAATAATTTAAAGATGTGGTACTTAGTTAAAGTATATATTATCCAATAAGTTTATAACTAAATTAGATAATAAAAGATTAAGACATATTAAAAGGTTGGATACAACATTACAAACTCCATTAATGTTTATTTCAATATAGACTTACAAAAGAATAGTTCTTAAGAAAAAAAATTTAAAGTAACATAAAGTTTAAAATAGTTTAAATCTCACAACATTACATCTAAATAAAACATTTGCCTTTTTTCACAACATAACATCTAAATAGAACAGTTGGCTTTTTTATAGATTTAATGTATAATCAAAGAGTTAAGAGACGTTAAAATGTTTAGTTTCATGATGAATTCAAAGAGTTTGTTTTAAGATTACTTTTTAATGTGTTATATAGGACTATTTAAGCTCTTCAATGAGAGTATATAGATGAAACATTGCTAATATAGAACCATTATTCATATTTTAATTGTTATAAATATGATATTTAATAATGACCCTTAATTGGATATGAAAAGATAACAAATTTAATTACAAGAATAAATATCTATAGAGAGGATTCAAAATTTGTTAATTTATTTTAGTCTGATTGCATAGATAATATGTTAAAGGTGTTTAAATTTTGACATATTTAATGCTGGTGAAGTACTAAAGATATTTATTGTTGGACCCCGTTTCCAGAGCCCAACGGACTAAGACATAATCCTTGGCCATATACTTAACTTTGACCTCTCTTGGTCCGAATGCCATAACTCTTAACTTAGATGTTGAATTGAGCTTGTTTTATTA
>JAOQMQ010000195.1:16123447-16145877 GCA_027563845.1 Erythroxylum subrotundum | reverse complement strand
ATGTGACAATGTAAACTACTAATCCAAACCACACATTGAATGTCCAACATTTGATTAAACTATAATCAAGTAGCTTCGCTACAAGTTACAAATCCTAGACTTAGGCATTCATAAATCATAGCTAAACTACGGATTAAGCTACTCCCCTTTAAAGCTCATTGAACTCTAGCCGTCACTACATCTTTAAGAGATAATGAATGCCTAACCACGCATTGCAACCGGAAGCTTCATAACTAGGAATGAATCCAAGCTACCCATGGTGAAAGTCGGTGGTGAAAATGGAAGAGAAAACTTATGAGAGAATTGTCCCCAGGGAACCCCGAAGGGAACCCTGGGTGGTGAGGTCGTGAGTGTTTACTTTTTTTTCTCTCTTGACTCTTATGTCTCTATTTTCGAATGAATGATCTCTCTCCGAATGCCCCCTCTTCATCTGATAGAATTCACTCAATATATATGTCGGCACTCTTTAACTTATCTGAAAATAGGTTTCTTCTCAAAACGGGTTGCTGGGTCGGTTTGAAACAGTATGTAAAACTTCCAAAAATGGTTCGGGTCTTTGACATTTCACAGTGGCGACAGGCAGACTCGCCGTGGCATTGTGCATTTTTTGGATCCTTCGCCGCGGCGAAAGAATTAATCTTCGCTGCGACGATCTTTAATATTTTTTTCCGTTGTGAAACACTGACTTCACTGCGGCAAGTCATCTCATGACTTCTTTCTTTGTTCCAGTTTGGTTATACTCTTCTTGAGTTGGCTCTACTCCCCTTCGGACCTGCAATGAAAAGTAATAATTTGTAATATCAATTGTCCTACAATTTAAGGGAGTGCAATTGTTAAAATTATGACAATTTGACCCTCAAATCACATTAATTCAAAACAAATACTCTTAGGTCAAATTAAGCACAATATCCAACAAAAGGAGCCAAAAAGTATAACAAAAATCATGAAAATGTCAATAAATATTATAGCAAACTTGGGTTCAATCAATGGCATTGATTATAAGGAGACTTTTTCACCAATCTCAAAGAAAGATTCATTGAGAATAATTTTTAGCATTAGTGACTCAATTTGACTTAGAGCTACATCAGATGGTTGTGAAAACAACCTTTCTGAATGGGAATCTTAAGGAGGAAGTTTACATGGATCAACTTGAAGGTTTTTACATTGAAGGTAAAGAAAGTATGGTGTGTAAATTGAAAAAGTCAATATATGGACTTAAACAAGCTTCCAGACAATGGTTTATGAAGTTCAATAATACCATTACTTTTTTGGATTTTAGAAAATCACTATTGATCGATGTATTTACCGAAAGATCAATCGGAGTAAGTTTATATTTCTAGTTCTGTATGTTGATGACATTTTGCTTGTTGCTAATGAGTTGGGTTTGTTGCATAAGACTAAAGAATTTCTTTCTAAGAATTTTGAAATGAAAGATATGGGAGAGACATCCTATATGATTGGAATTTCAATATTCTGTAAGAGATCAGAAGGTTTATTAGGATTGCCTTAGAAAGCCTATAATGAGAAAATTATTGAGAAATTTAACATGAGCAAGTGTTCAGCAAGTATAATCCTTATTCAAAAGGGAGAAAAGTTTAGTCTTATACAATGTCCAAAGAATGATGTGGAACGTAAAGAAATGAAAACAATTCTATATGCTTCTGTTGTTGGTAGTTTGATGTACCTACAAACCTGTACTAGAGCCAACATCAGTTTTGCAGTAAGGATGATGGGCAAATATCAAAGTAATTCTGGTATTGATCATTAGAAGGCTGCAAAGAAAGTGATGAGATATCTTCAAGGAACAAAGGATTACATGCTCACTTATAAAAAGTCTAATCATTTAGAAGTGATCAGATATTCAGATTTGGATTTTGTCGGTTGTGTTAATAGTCAGAAATCAACATTTGGCTATTTGTTCCTATTAGCTGAAGAAGCAATCTCATGGAAAAGTGCCAAACAATATGTCATTGCTTCGTCCACCATGGAAGCAGAATATGTAGCTTGTTATGAGGCTACAATTCATGCATTATAGCTGTGGAACTTTATTTCAGGGCTTGGGGTTGTCGACACAGTAAGCAAGCAGCTGAAAATTTATTGTGATAATTCTGCAGCAGGTTTCTTCTCTAAAAACGACAAATACTCCATAAGCGCAAAACATATGAAATTAAAGTATTTTGTTGTTAAAGAAGAGATTCAGAAATAGAGAGTGCATATAGAACATATTAGGATGGATCTTATGGTAGCAGATCCTCTAACTAAGGGGTTTACAACTAAAGACATTTATAGAATATGTGCTTAGGATGTTTCTTGGTTGTATTGATGATTGATAATAATGTTTGATGATGATGTTTTCGCACTCTTAAGCTCAATAATAATATGTTTCTGAATTTTATATTTCTTATTCATTATGTTTATGTATACATGATGTTTGAATAAGAAATTTTTATATATTTTCATAACAAGTATGTGGATTATATGTTGTTTATATACAACTTATGAACCTATACATAATAAGTTCTTAATGTAGTGGTATATGGAAGGGAGTATACAACTATACTATCTATGACCGCCATAGCCCACATTATGTGATTTGTTGTGTTGAGGTGCTTATGATGTTAACAGTTTATAAGATTTAATTCTTGCTAGCCTTATGTTATACTATTAAATGTAATGATGAAACATCCGGCCAAGTGGGAGAATGTAAGAAATATGACCTGATGTTGTGGCCCAGATTTTCTATAAGCCCATGTTAAACTTGGTTTAGGGTTTTCTTAGTTCAATAGTATATTCAATCTTAACCGTTAATTTAGTACTTGATGGACGTACAAGATTTAATGTCAATAAAGAAGTGTATATAAACTAGTCCTCTCTCTACCCTAACGAAGTACAGACAAAACACAAATACCGAAAAAGTAGGTATTTGTGCATTGAGCTATCCATCAAGCTATTGTACAGAAAGAGGGTCAAGAGAGAAAAACTAGTTCGTAATTTGTAAAAGTTTTCTTCTCTACATTATGACAAATTCCGCTCAAGTTAAGTGATTTATTTGCTTCATTTATGTGGTTATTATTATATTCAAGATCTGAATGAGCACAAATGATTTATGTATAATTCATGACTTATGTATGCTTTATGTCTTTGATGTTTGATTATTAAAAACCAAAAAATCTTACATTTAAATCATTTTATTAGAAGAAATGATACATTTAGATGATAACAACTTCGTCTCACATAAGTTAGCAAAACAAACTTGCTAAGTTAAATATTTTGTGATAAAAAAAACAACTTAGTAATAATATTAAGCACCTTTAACTTCTTACAAATTTCTTTTACCAACATATATTGCTTATTTGTTGGTAAACAAATATATTTTGAATCCCACTATTTCAACCCGATACACGTATCAATATGTTTAATTAAATGTAGACTTAAGCAATGTGAATGTTGAATTTCATCTTATCGATTGGCTTTTGAAAAACCCGAAGGAGTGTAGTAGTTTCACAAACTCTTTGATTTGACCACAGTTACTTGTAAGGTTCTGTCGCAGTTACTTGTAAGTGTATCTATCGGCTACTAAATATGAAATAACTGTATTAGCAACTATTAATTTTTCTGTACCAAACAAAAACAGAAAAATAAATACGAAATTAAACAGATCAATACCGAAATTTGGTAACGTAGTTTGGCACACCTTGCTTACGTATGCGGGGCCCTCACCAGCTTAATACTTTCATTAACGACAATAGTTTTTATACAAGACTTTACTGGACTTATACCACTCAACTTTTGACAATATCCCTCGTCTGCACTACCCGTGAAAGAATTTTACACCCAACAACACGATCAACTCGTGTTAACTTCAATAGAGGATTTTCTCAACACTCATTTTAACTAAAGAACAATAAATAAATAACTCAAGTGATTGACTAGCTAAGAACAAGAACAGAAAACACTTTAGATTAAAAAAAAGAACAACTTCTCGAAAGGTTCAGCTCCACTGAAATAAATCTGAAACTTGTCGTAGTAAACTATGGATTGATTTTTGCAAACTCCAAGATCAACTCACGGCAGTAGGGGAAGACATCACACACAACTAATCAAGCAAATACGCCTTTAGTAGAAGACGCACACAATGGACAAATCAACTTAATCGTGAGCCATGCAGTGAAAACTCAACACCAAGCTGTGAGCAATTTAAGATGTCGCACCCACAAAGAACTATCAGCTCACGTACAAAAACTTCACACACTCACAATCAATTAACCAGTAAACCTAGTTGCCCACATACGGAAATAACACTGGAGATGTTTTTTGCTACACACGCATGGACCACACACCATGGGTTACGTCATCAACCATTTGTTACCTAATTCACCAAAGATACAATAAACAATTGTTTCTTACTACACAAAGAGGTCTTCACACACACACCCACTACACTTCTATGCCCATACTATCTCTATAAGAAATGTAATCCATGTAAATCTTCATCCAAGATAGAGTTCTATTCGCACAACAACTGTATCCAAGAAGCCAATTCAAGTAAGACTACTTGATTTATATTTTTTGTTATTATCTGAATATCCAATAATCAAAAATGCCAAAATTAAAATAATAGGACATAGTAAATAACCCAACAATCTCCCCCTTTTTGGCATTTTTGTCACAAACAGAAACTTCTCTTGAATCACACAAACGAATATATAAATGTATTGATGTTACAATACTCCCCCTCAATCCAAGTCAAATTAGAATTGTTGTTTAATCAAACCAAGCTATGGTCCAGCTGTCATCACCCAATTAAATTCAATGTAAATTTTAAAGCTACATCTTCTTATAGGTCCAATTATCTAATAATGCAAAATTAAATAATAAGATATATAACATATATCTTAATAATGCCCCCCTTTTTGGCATTATTTTTCACATATTTGAAACTCTCCCTAAAGGAGATAATTGGAAATATAAATATCAAATGCACAATCCACATAAGATGAAAGAAGAACTCCTCCTTAATCAAATATCAAGTTCCAAAGAACATCACAATTATCCAATCATCTAAATTTCTCCCCCTTGGGACAAAAATATGCCAAAAAGCAAAATGAATAGTCACACATATACCTTGAAATCTCCCCTGAATGGAACAGTCACCAAAAACAATTTGATGTCTCCCCCTTGGGACAAAACAGTATCAAAGCGCATAATCATAAGAATCAACAATAGGTGCAGCGAAAGAATCATAAGCACACCAAGATGATAATTTATCACCATTCAAAACACCGAGAGATATGCCCGAAAGAGAGAGATATACCTGAAAGAGAGACCCATACTAATGGGAGAGCTGAAGAGTCTTCGGTGGAGCCAAATAGAATTCATAATACAAACTACTAAAAAGATGGGACGACAATGGCAACATAAAAACTAAAGAAGAACTAAAGAAGACAAATCTTTTTTTTAATGTTTCATTTTTTTTAACAACAAAAAAATACTTCAAAAATGTAAAGCACACGGTCTCTATGCCTCTCAAAAAAATTCAAACCTGACCTTATTCCTCGTCATATTATCTTTGTCATCGGTCTTTTCTTCTGAAGTAACTGACTTGTCCTCCGTCTGACCAGTTTCTTTAAAAGCAGTAAATAACTGTGAATCTGTACAATTTCTTATTTTTTCTTCACTACGTTTTTGTGCTTGTAATTGACCCTTTCGAATCTAAATGTGCTTCAGTACCATAGGTTGCTGCTAGAAATTTAATATGGAGTGGTTAGATTTTCGGTTTTGACCCCTTTGAAACATCATTTGTAACAACTTGTAACATTTCGGTCTTATGTGCCCAATTACTCCACAAAAGTGACATATAGGTATGAACCTCCAATTTTTCTTTGAGATTTCTCCTTGGATAGATCTGGTCGCACCAATTTTCTCATCATTCGACTTGGAACATTCACCTCTATAGCCAATGCCTTGAAGATCTCCTTTAGCATTACCAATTTCCAACAACTTTTCTAGCTTTTTGGTACGTCCATTTAACATTCTTATTCCTTTTTCTGTACTGACCAACTTCAATTTTGTTTCACCAAGCTCATCTACATTAGACAACAACTTCTTTTCTACATCTTGAATGATGTTCTTTATGGAAGAGTTTTCCTCCTTCAACTTCTCATTTTTCTTACATGTTTGGACCCATTTATCATACATAACTCATAGGTTTCATAAATACCTTCATTTTTATCATCTGAAGTACTGTCATCACTGTCATAATCTGAGATTGACCTTTGAGCTAAATCGTCTGCATTTTTCTCAAAATTTCTCGATTTACTCACTTTTTTGTCTTTAGTTACTTTCTTCTCGTTTACTGTTAAACAAGTAACTGGACTTTTGCTATACAAAGTAACTAATGTAGCACTATTCATAGCTTCTTCTTCATTACCATACTCACTTTCAGATTCATTCTCATTCCAAGTGCTTGTATAGGACTTCCCTTTTCTCTTCTTCAAGTTAGCACATTTCGTTTGCACATGTCCGAAGCCTTGACACTCATGACATTAAATTTTCTTCACTTTTCTTTCACCCTTTTGAGTTTTGACTTGTTGTTTGAAGTTGTTGTTTAATGAACTCCTGCCGTTTTGCCTACACACTCGGGTATGTCCTTTTTCACTCTCTTCAGCCACTTACTGAACTCTCATGTTAATAGCTCTATATCCTCATTCTCGTTAGATTCTTCTTCTATATCATTAATACCTTTTCCAGTTTCAGCCTGTAGTGCCAATCCTTTGCTCATTTCTTGTTTACCCCTTAACAAATTCATCTCAAAATTAGTCAAAATTCCAATTACCTTATCCAACGACAAATCATTGATGTCATGAGCTTCCTCGATTGCTACAATTTTCGGAATGGACCTCGGAGGTAGTGATCTCAACGTCTTTTTGACCAGTTTCAGGTTGGAATATTTCTTTTCGAGTTGATGTGCCTGATTCACTATATCACAAAATCTTTCATGAAAGTCCCCAATAGTCTCATTTTCATCCATCTTCAGTTCTTCAAACCTCACAGCTAACATCTGTAGTTTTGACGCTATCACAGATTTGGATCTTTCATGAAAAATTTGCAAAGCATCCCACGCTTCTTTAGCTGATTCACAGGTTGATATCATTGAGAAGTGTTCTTCATCAACAGCACCGAAAATTGCATACATTGCTTGCGAGTTTCTAAGTGCACTTTCTTCTTCGGCTCTTGTTCATTCAACAGGATCTTTTTGAACGCCTCTCTTTTATCATTAGTAATTATCAGATGCATCCACCCATGTACTACTGAATGCCAAGCTTTTGTGCCCTGAGCTTGGATGAAGACTTTCATCCGTCATTTCCATGTAGGATAGTTAGATCCATCCAATAGTGGTGGTCTGGTGATCGATGCACCCTCTTTTGTAGCCATATTCGTGAAACTAAGATCTACACCAATTTGCTACCAAGTTCTGAATCGGTGACCTCGCTCTGATACTAATTGAAAAACCCAAAGAGGTGTAGTAGTTTTACAAACTCTTCGACTTGACCGCAGTTACTTATAATGTTCTGTCACAGTTACTTGTAACTGTATTTGTCGGTTACTAGATATGAAGTAATTGTATCAACAACTGTTTAATTTTTCTGTTCCAAACGAAAACAAAAAAATAAATACGAAATCAAACAGATCAACACCGAAATTTGGTAATGTAGTTCGACACATATTGCTTACGTATACGGGGTCCTCACCAGCTTAATACTTTCACTAACGACAATAGTTTTTACACAAGACTTTATTGAGCCTACACCACTCAACCTTTGACACTATCCCTCGTTCTCATTACTCGTGAAAGAATTTCACACCCAATATCACGACCGACTCGTGTTAACCTCAATAGAGGATTTTCTCAACACTCTTTTTAACAAAAGAACAATAAATAAATAACTCAAGTGATTGACTAGCTAAGAACAAGAACAGAAAATACTTTAGATAAAAAAGAACAACTTCTCAAAAGGTTCAGCCCCACTGAAATAAATATGAAACTTGTCGCAACAAACTATGGACTAATTTTTGCAAACTCCAACATCAACTCACGACAGCAGGGGAAGACATCACGCACAACTAATCAAGCAAATATGCCTTCAGTAGAAGGCGCACACAATGGACAAATCGACTTAATCGTGAGCCATGCAGTGAAAACTCAACACCAAGCTGTGAGCAATTCAAGATGTTGCACCCACAAAGAACTATCAGCTCACGTATAAAAACTTCACACACTCACAATCAATTAACTAGTAAACTCAGCTACCCACATACGGAAATAACACCTGGAGATGTTCTCTGCTACACACGCATGGACCACACACCATGGGTTTAGTCATCAACCATATGTTTCCTAATTCACCAAAGATACAATGAACAATTATTTCCCACTACACAGAGAGGTCTTCACACACACGCCACTATACTTTTATGCCCACACTACCTCAATAAGAAACATAATCCATGTAAATCTTCATTCAAGATAGAGTTCTATTTGCATAACAACTCTATCCAAAAAGCTAATTCAAGTAAGACTTCTTGATTTATATTTTTTGTTATTATATGAATATCCAATAATCAAAAATGCGAAAATTAAAATAATAGGACATAGTAAATATCTCAACAATCTCCCATTTTTGGCATTTTTGTCACAAACAGAAACTTCTCTTGAATCACATAAACGAATATATAAATATATTGAAGTTATAATCCTCCCTCTCAATCCAAGTCAAAATAGAATTGTTGTTTAATCACACCAAATTATAGTCCAACTTTCATCACCCAATTAAATTCAATGTAAATCTTAAAGCTATATTATTTTATAGTTCCAATTATCTAATAATGTCAAAATTAAATAGTAAGATATATAACATATATCTTAACGGCTTTGATAAATAAATCAAGCCAATTATATGTGTATAACTTACATCTTCTACAAGAGAATAACAAATCATACAGAGCTAACCAAATAAGGAATAAAATAATATTCCAGAGTCTTGCAACGCAATCGTGGCTGGAAACAACTTATTAAAAGGATATATGGTACAGTATAGAAGCTCGTCTTTGTAACAGAGAGCTAAAGAATGAGGGAAGTGGAGGAATCCAACATTCACAACTTTGTGGGTGTACTTTGATAGTCATATATCCATTTCCCTTTTATTAACTTGTACTTAATGCTGAGCTTGATGCCTGAGGTGTGGACTCTTTGACTTAACAGCGAGTGAAAAAATTATTGACATCATGTACAACGTAAAAGAAAGTGAAAAGTGTATGCGGGATTGCTTTAGATACTCCTTTTTAAGTGTGCTTTAGTTGGTAATCTTCATACAAAGATTCTACGCTTGTTAATTGCATAGTCGAGCACAACGTATATGCCTAATTGAAAGTCGGGTTATTGTCAAATGATGGAACCCACAACAACATCCATGAAGGATAGATATATGGTGTTTTTAGGACCTTATTGTCCACACATTCACCACTGAGCCAGCCTGGAAAGGTGCTGTGTGATGACGGTATCTGTTACACCGTAGATAATGTAAATGTGATCAGTTATTAATTTATAAGAACAAATCAGAGCCTCATATTTTGATAATTAATTTGCATCCAAATCAGAGCTTGTTATTATACCAACATCAAAATCGAACTAAGCTTTCAACTAATATGAATAAATTAATTTAACGACATCATATACCATGAAGTTCTATTGAAAATGAGAATAAAGTTCTTACTTCAGTCCTTGGGCTTGTATATGCTTATTAGTGTCGATGTTACTTCTTTAATTTTCTTTCCAAGAATGCATAAAATGTTCCACGTTAAAAACATTTGGGACATGAACTAGAGCAGAGCATGGGCAACATGATCTATCCAAACCATATCCTCTGGAAAGTGTATGGCGTCAGGCATGACAACTTTGATGCACGGAAGAAGCAAATGCAACTACAGCCACTGATCACTAAGAAAAAGCAATCTGGTGTGTGTATCTAGGAACCTGTAAAAGAAGCGGATATAATTCCTTTTGTAATTATTATTCTCCAAAAATATAACTTACAATATGCATAAGAATAACTTACCTGCATAAGGTAAACCAGGAAGAGGCGATGATTTAGACTAGCTAGACTATGAAATAACACGTGGGAGGAATCATTTGAGCACTTAAAACCACGTTGTCATAACCTTAAGTTGGCTGCTTCTTGTCCGAAGGATGGAAAGATGAAGAGGAAACAACATGTACATGTTGGACCCTATTTGAATAAGAATATGTCATTTCTTATCTGTTTGAGCCGTGAAGTATTTAGGTTTTTGTACAAAGACAATGGAAAACCAAGCATATCCTGATTTGTTTAAAAAAACAAAAAAAAAAAAAAAGAGAAACTGAAGCTATATCATCATCATCCTAATAATAATATCAAGATTCTTAGAGTTTCTTTTTAATTTTTATAATCGTGTATTATTATTATTGATATTATTACTTAGGTCAGTAAATGAACCATGTCAGGTCCAGTACAGCCTCCATGTTGGAATTGGCTGGCTCCTCACCAGTCAAGCACATCTTTCACGACCAACCTCCCCTCTTCGATCAAAGTTTCCTTTTTTCCAAACCAACCTGGAGTTTGTTACAGCTACAGTATGGACATAGTTAAATCAAATGATAAAAGTTAAGCATGTCGGCGTCATCTTTTGGAATTTTAAACCTCCTCCTTTTTTCTTTTTTGCTTTTAAATATAATCGTCTTCCATCCTTCATAGAAAGGATGAGCTTCAAAATCAAACTGCTGGTCCTCTTTTAAATCTCACTACATCACACCAACTCTCTTTCTCTCCTCTTCTTCCTTGTCTCCTTATTTTCACCTCCTCTCAAACTACCATCTTTTTCAGGCTTTCTCTACTTTCAGTTCATTGATCAGAGAGTTGCTTTCAGAATCTGTCTAAAATGGGAATAACCTACAAATTAACACTCTATCTACTAGCTCTTGTAATGCTAATACCCTCCACAATGTCCTCAACAATGCAAATGCCAAACTCAAGAAGGTTGTACGAGATCGCATGTACAATGTGCTCCACCTGTTGCAACCCAGCTCCGACAACGCCGCCTCCACCGTTATCCTCACCCCCTCCGCCGTCATCCACCACCACATACTGCCCTCCTCCACCACCTCCACCAAGGTCAGGCGGCGGTGGTTCTTACTACTACTCTCCGCCGCCACCTGCCTCCACTTACAATTACTATTCCCCACCGCCCCCAAAAACCGGCGTCAATTACTACCCTCCAACGTACAAAAACTTCCCTACACCTCCACCACCAAACCCAATTGTTCCTTATTTTCCTTTCTACTATTATAATACAGCACCTCCATCTTCGGGGTCCACAAAGTTGATATGTTCTTATAGCTACAGCTTTATTGTTTTGTTGGTTGTTTCCTTAGTTTCTTTGTTTTAACATAGCTAATTATCAAGAAACTGTAGGAGGAGAAATAACGAGGCAGATTGTCAGATCTGGGAAAGTTTGCAGCTGAGAAAAAGATGGAATCTGTTAATCAAAACGCGATTGATCTTCCAAGAAGAAGAAGACAATGAGCTTCTGCGATGATAACGATGACTTTTAAGCTTGAGGACATGATCTTTTTTTTTTCCTCTCTTGCTGTTGAGTGAACTCTCCATTTGTGGTTGACAATTTGTACCAATCTTTGTTCTTCTTTTGTTTCACCAATAATTGAAATTCGCAAGTTAGTCATTTCCATTTAATTGTAACCAATTTATTACGGATTTTATCGGTAACAACAGTATATATAAAGCTTGGTGTTCTAATGGTGTACGCTCTGGAATCTTTTTGTTCTTTTTCAAGGGGAAGGAGGATTGCATTATTTGAAGGATAATGATGCGTTGACAAGTTTTATAACGAGCAAATTGTATGGTAATACTTTTAACACGTGGGCAAGATCATAATTGATCCAGAATGAGTTCAGTAGGCAACTCGTCTGATTCATGTAATGAATATAAGGATGCATCTGTTTCTTTTGCTCTTTTATGTGGGAACAGGAAGGGGCTCCAGCTACCTTATGATAATTACTGAATACAGGTCACGCTGCCAGTTATGTCCCGCTTGTAATTATTAACGAAAGACATGCTTGTCAATTTTTGATTGTTTACTAACTTAAAAAAACAGAGCTACCCTTTTCAAAAGAGCAAAGATTGAACCTTTTCTAGCCCCTTTCTCTTTAGTTTTCCTTATAATTAGAATTAATTTTGATTCTTTGTAATTTTTTTACTATATATATATTTTATATTTTATTTAAATGTATATAATTTATTATATAATGTGTAATTACTATATGAATACTAATACCCCTTTATTATAAAGAATGTATATTAAATTATTAAGTGCAATGTTTTTTATAAATAAAAATTCAAATTTCTTAATAATTTTAGTATTTTTAATTTTATAATAAATTAACTCTATGCTGAATAATTTTACTTTCTAGAAAATGCTGAAAAAATTGGCTGTTGTCAATTTAAAAATAGTTTTATTTTATTTTTGATAATAATTATTAATTGACCATTCAATTAAATCAACCATTCACATAATTTATATTTAAGTCTAAATTTTAAGTTAAAAATAGTCTAAAATTTTTCAATTAAAAGCTCTTACCTTTTCAGTTATATTTAATAATATGCGTATCTTTTTTCAAAAAAGTTATTGGACGAAATTGAATTTATTACTCTCGCCTCCCACGTCAATTCAATATTGTGTATGCTTTTGATAAATTATATTTCTCCCTCTTGAAAATTAACCAATCAATACTTTTTTAATTAGCAAAGATATAAATTATCAATAATCATTTAATAATAAATATGATATAAAGAAAAATATTATAATAATAATGTAAACTTACAAGGAGGAATGAAAAAGTTTTTATACCTTTTTAAGTTATGGAGACGTTAATAGTGTTTATAGATGCAACCAATATTGTAAATGATGTGCCAAATTTGATTTTGGTGTGATATTATATAATATTATTTGGGATAATTTTTTTGAAATTATAAAATAATTTTTAAATTTTATAAAAAGTTTAAAAAATCTTTTACTGTCTAACAATAAATACAATTAATATAAGAAAAAGATAATATAATTATAGTAGATAGTTACTAACGACTAACTATTGGAATGGAATAAGGTTGTTACATAATGAGCAAGATAGCTAACGACTATTCAATTTCCAAATGCCTACTCCAGATGGTTTTGCTCCAACATACAGCACATCATCCTCTTAATGTTATTAAATCCATAACGAGTGTAATAATATAGTTATTTAGATACATAAATATATTTAGTTGACATTCTCTGAACATCCTAAAGGATATAGTTTTACAAAAATTCTTATTTCGCCGCAATTGTTTCTTACCTATATTTACGAGACTCTCACCCAGCTTAATCACTTTCACCAAAGAATAACAATAATTTTACTCAATGTATTATAGAGTCGACTCACCCTATCCTTGACACTATTCCTCGTTCTCACAACTTATGAAAGTAAATCACTCCCAATAACATGACTACCTCGTGCTAAGCTCAATAGAGGATTTTGTCAATAATGTTTAACAATAAAGATAAGAATTAAATAACTCAAGTGATTTAAACAATCAGTACAAAAACAAAGAAATTTAAGATAAGAAAAGAACTCCCCTAATAATGTAGCTTTGTCAACGAAAAATTAGGAAGTTGTCTACCAAGAAATCTATTGTAAACCTCCAATATCGTCACTGGAGCATCCCACGCACAGTAGCAGAAAAATTACAAACAAAAACAAACATTTCTTCACCGAAATGTTGCACATAATGAAGCTATATCCACATAAAAACTTATGGAGTATTTACACAAAAATCTAGCAACAGCGACTACCCAAAATGGTCACACCGAACCCCAAAAATGTAGCCATCAGATTGGATGATATCCCTGTGAAATCATCTGTAAAAGATAATCCAAGATACCCCAAAATTTCAATTGCCAAGTCACAAATAATAGAGCTACAAAAACACCAATCTGCTGGACATTTTTACCACTTCAAAACAATAACTCAACACCCTATAAAATTCTCACCTAGTCAAGAAAAACGTAGCTACAACCATATATCAATAGAGCATGCAATTGAATACAAAAAATACAAAGAAATGTAGCTACATAATAGAACAATTTTTCTGCACATTATCCCTAAAAAAAGCAACACACATTCAGTCCAGAAAATCACATTAAACCTTGCAAAAACACAGCTGCAAATCTTGACATAATCACCAAAAAATAAGCTACAAAAAATAACTCAAAATTCTCAAAAATTACGTGAAACACAACATCAATGCAGCTGCAAAATAGTCGGTGGAATCTCTAAAATCCAACTACTTTAAATAGCCATTATCCCCAAAATAGGCTGTCAAATAAGAGCCCAAAAATTACCAAATAGCTAAATCTTATATTAGTCAAGATATGATGATTGGGTTCCAATTAAACCCTATCCTCATTAGGATTTAAATCTTCATATAAGAGTCCCATATAATATAGATAACTTAGCATAGTAAAATTTCAAAGATGTCTAACTTTGTCCAATTACAAATAATATCCACAATGAACTAATAAGATAGCTTAACAAATATCTTAACATCCTATATTACATTACAGGTAGAGCTTAAAAAAGGACAAAAGATTATAGATATCGAGTGTTAACATAGAGAGAAATTAATTTTAAAAAGGACTTTATTCAAAACTTCAAAATTAACAACTGTCACTAGATTGATAGAAAATAAGTCAGGAATTGGCCCATATCAATTGAATAAAACTTCACAATGATTTAACATCTACTAAAACTTAGATGAAGCAAACAAAAAAAACAAGACACTAACTTTCAAAATCCACTCGATAGCTTCTAAGTGGGTACATCTAACCTAGTTTTGAAACACACTACATTGATCTATTTTAAACGCAAAACCGGTTTCTTTTTTAATCAATATTTATAAGTTCCCTTTCTTATCAAAGTAATCAATACTTTATGGAAGATTAATTAATGCAATCTCATGGTCTCCATCTCCTTCATCAAGGAAACAAGCATCACTCTTAACAAATAAGACCCTACACTTAGTCACCTTCCACGTTTATTTATGTCACTTGTGTGCCTACATTTAAACATCAAATCTAATAGAAAATGTACCATACACATTATTCACTGTCAAATGGATGATTTAGACAATAAAATAGGGTTTGACCAACATAGTAACAAAATAGAGAGGATGAAGAAAGAAGGAACAATCACTTGACGAAAATGGATCCTTATAGTTTATGTTTAAGAATTATAGGTTCTAGTTAGATTCGTTTTTAATGCAATTTATTATCTAAAAAACCCTATTTAAATACAGATTTTGTCTCAAGAGGTTTGATATAGTTTCTTAACATAAAGAAACTAAAAAATTATAAAAAAATGTTTTAACTTTATGACTAGGAAAGTCAATTAAAGGAACAAATTAAAAGTATAAACTAATAGTTTTTACTGAAGTTTCACATGTAATTAATTTAGACCTAATTAAGCCTCAATTCCTACTATTTTTAAAGGAATAGGCATTGTGCGCCTGGTGGGCTTGATTACCCTTTTATTAATAAAATAGAAAAATTACAAGAAGAGAGGGGGACATAAACCTTACCACTTGGTTTGAAAGAAAGGATGCAGGCATTAACCATAGCATCTTATGAATTATGTGTGATTAGTGAGATTATGCAATAAATTAAAACCAAACAAATACAAAACATACAGTTTGCATTACTTAATAAGTTTAATATAAGGAAAGTGATTCTGATCTAAAGTTAAAAGGTGCATGCGGATCGACAAATCTTTTTCCACACAAAATTGCTTAGGTTCCTACGAAGAGCTTGCCATTTTAGAGAGGGCCTCAGCTAAGGTGTTGGTTTCCCTGTATGTGTGTTGAATCCCCACTTCAATACTGGTCATAAGAATCTTTATTTCTTAAAGAATATCCCAAAGTTTCCATGGACAAAGACTTTGACCATTCAAGATGTTAATCATTTGTAGGGAATTAGATTCTAAAATGATTTTAGATAACTGAATAGAAACACAAGCATGGAGACCTTCCTTTGATGTAAGAAATTCAACTCGAAGACTCGTGGCTATGCAAATGTTTTTTGTTCCAGCTAAAATTATTCTACCATTAGCATTTCTAATTATAAAACAAATACTTGAGGCACCTGGATTACCAAACGACGATCCATCCACATATAGTTTGTTCCAATTGAATGAAGGAGTTTCCCAATGGAGAGTAATTATTCTCGATGGTTTAGGCTTCCATAATGTTGAGATTAAGCCATTTAACAACCAGAAATTCTTCGCTACCAGTTGATTGGAATGACCATACTGAATGTGTTTTGTGAATTAAGTCCATAATGTGACTAGTGATGTTTTTTGATGTAGCGTATACACCCTAAAAAAATATTTATTATACGCTTTCCAAAGCTTCTAACAAATAAAACTTACCAGAAGAATTCTAAGAACTTTGTATTGTTCTTAATTTTATATTTCTGTGATGATAAAATAATTCTTTTCATATTAATTATGATTATTATTTATATGTGAAAATAATATTAGGAAAAATAAATAAATTGTTGTTATTTTAAATTTCTATTATTATAATTTTTTGAGACAATGTTTATTTAAATTAGGCAATATAGTATTAAAGAATTATTTTGCAAATTTTTAAAAAATTTAAAAATTATTTTATAAAATTAACAAAATTACTTAAACCGATATCTAATATTGACCAATACCGATAAAATAACATATCAAAATCTAATTGGATAATAGTTCCACCAGGTATTCATAAGTAGGTAGGTACAAACATATTAGTTTAACTTTAAAACGGAATTACTTTTAAAGCCGAAAAGAAAACGAAAGTGGTTGACACATATATCTTCTGCACTGGACACGTCGGATACAGATATATAGCTGGAGACTGAACGGGAACCAGGTACCCCATAGTCTAGCTGATTCCATGAAATCTAGTCAGCGTATCGGGTCAGAATGATCTGGAGCTGTCAGATTTTGCGTCTTCTGACACAGGATTGAGTCTTGCGAGTTGTGTAACGAACTTTTGTTTAGTGAAACGAATTTGCTTTTCTTTCTTGGATCCAAAATGTAACCCAACGCGCCAAGTGATTTATTATAATTTCTTTTTCATGATTTGTTCTTAGCATATAGCTGTAGCAATTTTTGTTTTCGCATTCACATAATGTAAAGATTTGATTACCATCAACTTCTTGACTTGAATGACAGTCAAGAAATTTTTATGTTTCTATCCTGGATCGTAAATTTTTTTAAAACAATAAGAGAAAATTAAAAAATGAAAAGAAAAGGAATGAACCCACGTAGCTAGCTAATTGAAGCAACTTTCTTATTGGGTAATGAAGATGATATTCGGATCTATCAACAATCAAAATACAAAAGTAAAGTTGATGCTAAATAACAGCAGCTGTTACTAGAAATGTGAAAACTAGGAAGTATAGTTGCTTGGATATTTTTGCTTGTGGAAATATAGCAAAATAATACAACTAGAGGAATTAATTTGTTTTCTAGCAAACACTCATATATTTGTTTAAGTATCTTTATAATTTGGTCTATGAGATCGACTACTTTTTTTATAAAAAAACATAATGTGTACTAGTTTTTTAAGTTTTATTAATGTCTAATCTTAATAGAACAATAACTAGAAACAATTTAAAGATAATACATAAATATAATATGAATTTTATAATTATAACCTCATTATAATTTCTTCTGAAATGTATAATTATTTCATGAACTTTATCATATATATCTAAATATGTACAAGATAAAGAATGTTTTTAAATATTTTTCAACTAAATTATAATCAAACTAATTGGCTCTAGGGATAAACCAACAATCTCCTACTTATACAAAGTCAATCGTTTAAGTATCATATACCGATCAAGTCATTGCTAGGACAGTGGCTTAATGAGAGAATTATATAAGATTCTTTATAGTGAGCACTTGCTTAAATCTTACAACTTTTATCTTAATTATTATCATAATTAAGAAAAATTACCTAAATACATCCTTAGATCTTTGATGAGACTTTAGCCTTTTTTACATGCCCAATGGCTCTAATGTTTCACAGTATATTACTATCTCAAACAATGCAAGTAACTATATAAGGTTCATTAAAGAACTTATTGATCCAATTAATCATTTCCACGAAATGAAAAATATATTATAACTTAATTAGCAATTATTGTTATATTGGAACATTTCCAATCATGAATGATATTATTCTAAGTTACATAGAACTTAATTAGGATTTACTTCTAAAGTTAATATCCCTATTACCTTGAACTCAAATATTAACTCATACATAGAATAATGAATATCTTTAATATTTTACAAGTAATAGATATCTCAAATATTGAATGTCTTTAGTACATTATATATGTACTTGGACTTAGAATAGGTAAATAACTTCCAATTTATCACTATAGATCTATTTCCCATAATTAAGTTTTCACCTTTTCATATCCAATAAGGGTTATTCTTGACAATTATATTTTCAATAATTGAAAATTAAAATTATTGTTCTCTATGAGCAATATATCTCCGTATAGTCCCACTGAAGAGGATAACTGTGCTCCCACTAACCTTCTTTTAGACATGATAAATATACAATCATCTTCAAAACAAACTCTTTAAATTTATCATGAAAGTGAATCTTTCAACAACTTGTAGCCTTTTAACTATACATTAATTGTATCAATAAAGAAATTAACTCTGATTGGATATACTGTCATGAGATTTGAACTTTTCAAATTTTGTCTTACTCCCACTACTTATCTTGAGAATCATCCTCTTATAAGTATATATTAAAACAAACAATTTGTTTAGTAGATTTATAAGATTATATCCAACCTTTTGGATATCTCATAATCTTTTATTAACCAATTTACTTCTAAACTTAGTGGATATACATGCTTTAGCTAAACATCGCATCCTTAAATCATTGACTCTAACTCTTTTAAAGATATAGCATTTCATATCTAATATAAAATCTTGCTAACTGATTCAATTGGAACTAATGAAAGTAATTCATTGTGCAAGGAATAATTTTAGAAGAAATAATATTGCATCATACAATGACTTATATTGTATTTTCCTCCTTACATAAATCCATACTCTTATGAAATTTTGTTGCAGAGATATTTACCAAAGAATCTCATTCCTTATAGATAATTGAAAATTTAAAATTAACTAAATTGGTCTTATCTAAATGCTTCATTATTCTCAATGCTTAATTTTCAGTTAGATTTAAACAATTTGAATAGTTCAAAATTTTAAATTATTATTTCATTTAATACATATGATTATATCATATAAAGTCATTAGTAATTTAATGAAATATAAGTATCAGCCTTTCTGATAATTATACACACACACACACACACACACTTAACAATTCAATACCATTATCATCATCATCATCCTTTTACCAAAGGTTGATTTGTTTATTTTCTAAGTTAACAAGTTTTATGCAATTCATAATCTAAAGGACACATATATCTTTGTATGTAACTTTATGATTCTCATTATGTTGATTTAACCAACATGACATAAAATGAGAGTCTCAGTTATCCAAATTTATATTCTTGCCACTTATGATAAGCATAAATCTCCTTTGATCCTACGCATACAAACTATTTGTATTAAATTGAATCAACTACTTTTACTCAATAATATATTTCTTATCATACATTGAACATTATAATAATCTTGAATCTAAATTCAGTATCATATACTCATAAGCATGAAGTAGAAATATATATAATCCCTATTATATCAAGCATGGGCAAGAAAAGTCCTGCAATCATTTTGTTTTAATGATAACTATTATGTTTCTATAGCAAATACCTTTGATTGTAGTCCACAATTATGCTTTTAGTAAGCTAAATTAAGTAAAACAATTTTATCAAGATTTTATACCTTTTAGTTCCACTCCATGCAACCTCTTACATGTTGCTATCATGGTATATTGACATACATCTTACATGTTGTTATAAAAGCTTATAAGACATTAATCAACTCAAAATGTCAATACATTTTGTCATCTATATGATTTTGACATGTCTCTAAAAATGGGTTACTAAATTCTCAATAAGGATTATAACAAAAATTACATAATGGGCATACAATTTTCTTTTCTATAAAACTTTGAGAACTCTTCTCAAACTTAATTTATGTCCAAGAAATTAAGTTCACTAACTCCAGTATCAACAATACTAAACAAGATAAATTCCAATCAGAAAAAATATAAATGTAATAAAACCAAGTAATTGATTATATGTCATGACTATCAAATAAGATTAGGACTTTGATTATGTATTTGGTTACTCCCACTATTTTATTCGAAATAATGCCCTCATTACTATTTGGAAATATTATTATAATATTTCTAATGGGCTAGGATCCCACTCAAATTCAACTGGTCTTGAGTTTACACAACAAACCAACTAAACTTAAATTAGATAGATAACGACTTTATTAATCACATCTGATATGACTCCTAGATCTATTAGATGACAACTATTGCCAAAATATAGCTTATATGTTATTTCTAACCTTGCCTCTAAATTCATGTGATCATGAGTTTGCTCATCGAAATCACACAAATTTAGTTAATTAGGATCCATTTTTATAAGACTAAATATATTTTGGTTAAAGTAGCCTTGAGATTGCTCAACAAACCTAACAATCAACAAAACTATGGTTTATTCTTATAACAATGAAAGACAACAATCATGTTCAAAACAAGTACTTAATATTTTAATAAGGGATTTAATTTTGTTTGCCTTATCAAATATAAAATTGTATGTAAAATATCATACATACAAAATATGCAATTCAACATGCATAATTTATCAAATATATATTCAAACATGCAACTTATACATTCATAATCAAATTATATATATTAAACATCAAGCTTTGTTTGATTCTAGTTATTAATTAATCTTTATAATCTAAAATAATATTTATAACTCCTTGGAAAAATTAAATGAGATTAAACTCATTGATTAGAAAATATATTGAATTCTTATTTCAAATAGAAATTTAATTTGATTTGAAATTTTTTTTCAAATCCAATTAGAAACTATTTCCAATTATCTTGGCTCCTTTAACAAAATTTAATTGAAAAAAACTTTCAATAAATTATGTTTTTTTACTTATTATAATTTAGTAAAACTCCTTTTTCAATATTATATAAGTAACATATTCTAATCTCATTAGAAAACTATTTCTAATTTCATTAGAAATTACTTTTCCTTAATTAGAAAACTATTTTCTAATATTTTAAGGAAACTACTTTCAAAATTAAATAAAGCCTTTTATTTAATTAAGAAAGTCATTTTTATTATTTATTTAGAGATTGATTTCTTAGGGGGCGTTTGGTTTAAGGGTTTGGGAATGAAGGAATGGAATAATTGTAAAAAATAGTGTTTACTTTGAGTTTTTCAATTCCAAGGGAATGGATTTATTCCATTAAATTTGGGAATCTACTAAACCCTCCAAAGTGGGTGGGTATCAAATTTTCATTCCAATCTAGTAGTTACTATTTATACCCCTCTCCCACATAAGAAATTTTTATTCTTAATTATATTATTAAACTCATCATTATCATCTTCATTATTATTATTACTATTATTATTATTATTATTATTATTATTATTATTAATTATTGTTGTTGTTGTTATTATTATTATTATTATTATTATTATTATTATTATTATTATTATTATTATTAATTATAAATTTTAAACTTATTATTATTATTATTATTTATAAATTTTAAACTTATTATTATTATTATTAATTATTGTTATTATTATTATTATTTATTATAAATTTTAAACTTATTATTATTATTATTTTTATTATTATTGTTATTATTATTTTTATTATCATTATTATTATTATTATACGAAATTAATTATCTTATTATTATTATTATTATTATTATTATTATTATTATTATTATTATTGTTGTTGTTGTTGTTGTTATTGTTATACGAAATTAATTATCATATTACAAGAAATTAATTATACGAAATCGTCATAACGTGAAACTGTACATGATTATAAAATAATTTATTATTTATTATTATTATTATTCCTAATTTTATTCTTAATTATTATTTATTATTATTTATTATAAATTTTAAACTTATTATTATTATTATTAATTATTGTTGTTGTTGTTGTTATTATTATTATTAATTATTGTTATTATTATTATTATTTATTATAAATTTTAAACTTATTATTATTATTATTATTA
>JAOQMQ010000195.1:16109767-16120690 GCA_027563845.1 Erythroxylum subrotundum | reverse complement strand
ACTGACATCTCTGTATGTTTACTGAGTGACTGCTCTAGCACGCGACCTTCGCAGGGCACGAACTCGGATATCACCGATGATATCGGGTTCGGGCTATGCGGGGGTGGGGTGCTACAATTTGTAATTAGCTATTGATTCAATTAATGACATTTGTAAACTATTTACAAAATGTCATTCCATATTAGCCAAGAATTTCTCGAATCAATATTAATCGAGAATAATGAAACATTCACCTTAATTATTTTCAGGCTATGAATTGCATCTTAATCACTCAACTACTTTCATATAGTTTATAGTATATCTAATGACTACCAACTGAACTACCTATGATTAAAATAGGTCATAAGTAGTATCAAATTATAATAATCCCTATACAAGATAACTTTGGAGACCTCAAGTCAGAGAATCACTTATACAATGCATCACAATGAGAATTTTCATAGACATACAAGTAATGTTCCAAATGAATTCTTCATATGACTTCAATTCTCAGTGAACTTGTTCTCTAACAAGCACCTACACTTTTGTTTAAGTATCTCCATACTTTAGTCTATAAAATTGATTGCTTCTTTTATAAGGAAAAATGTAACGTTTGCTTATTTTTTTACGTTCTATTAATATCCAGTCTTAATAGAACAATACATAGAAACAACTTAGTGATAATATATAAATGCAATATGAATCTCATTATAGTTTCATTTGTAATGTATAATTATTCTATGAATTTTATGAGTACATCTAAATATGTACACGATAAAGAATATCTTTAAATATTGTCACTCAACTATAGCCAAACCGATCAACTATAGGGCATAAACCAACACACTCTCCACCAATGAGCTTTATATATTGTTCATATTTATACATACCAATACCATTCTAAAAATTATTAGAGATAGATATATATAGATATATATAATTATATATATATAATGAAATGTAACATTCAAGGGTCAAAAGTAAATTATGATCTAATCATTAGGAGAAGCTAAACTAAACATTCCGCTCTTGTGAGGCCATGTTTAGTTCTGTCTCAACTCCGTGTTCCACTTCTATGACCAATCAAATGCTTGGTCTAACTTTGTAAGCTTGCATATAGGGAATGCTTTTTAACCATAAGTTTGGTGAATGGGATCTTTAAAACAAAGTAATAAAGCAGTTATCTTAACCACCAAAAGTTGGTTGTATTTGGAACAAAGTCAACCTTGAAAACCTTTCTATATCTTCACACTTGATCTTAGCCAAAAGGCCGAGAAAGGTACAACTTTTCTATATCTTTCATTGCAAGAACGTAAAACATGTACAGTCATATGCAATGCAAGCAATGTGGCAGCCTTTTATTACTTTAGTTGGGCAAAATACAATCTAAACGTTCCCCAGAGAAGTATAAAAGCAAAAGAAGAAATACCAAAGTCAACCCTCCGACGTTTCAAATTTAAATTGTTACTAATACTTTGCTCCAGCTCCATTATTAACCACCTTAACCCTAGGCATAAGACAAAGCCATCAACAACACTGCAGCTTGTTCTTCTTCTCCAAGCTTTCGCGTTTGTCTCTCGAACGTCGATCTCTGCATCAAAACCCCTCTCCCCAACGCCAATAATCTCTGCTTTAACCTATCTCCCACCTGCTTATTACCTCTACTGTCACTATGGTTGCTTGATCCATTGTGATTGGCCCATTTCCTATGTTTCCTGTCATGAGCTGTCCCTCTATTTAGTCCCACAACTTCTCTTCTCTTCTTCCTGCTCCTGATACCACATGCGTTGCACAGTGACTGCAAGTCAAACAGAATCGAATCAAATCAAATATCAAACATTAAACAATACCATCAAAAAACTGATGATCGAGCACCTTAGGACCAGCTGGTCCAGCCCTCCAAAGAGGAGTCTTTGAAGTTCCACAATCAACACATGTTTTCCTCTCTTGGCTTTCTACTTCTGGTGATTTGCCACTCATTTCTTGCGTCTCTGATCCCTGTATAAAACAGATAAGACTTGGTTAGCTACGTCTGGAATCAAAATCAGCAGTAACCTTTTGCTAAAAAACTCACCTTATCACCAGGATGCAGCTTTTTTTTTCCACCCCAGTTGGGTAAACGATGATAGCAGAAGTGGGTATTCAAGCAAACCAATAAAAATGAGTGGTGAGATCTGAATTGAACCGGGTAATCACTAACAATGCAAAAGCTTCGAATAGAGTAATAGATAAGTAAGTAGAGATCAAGAGACGTTCATGGTTATCGACGTGCGAACGCAATAAAAAACCGACAAGAGTTCACCGAGAGACAGAATATTGGATAGGCAGAGAGTTGCGTGCGTGTTCTAGAATCTAGAGAGACAAAACAAGTTCTAACCGACACAGTCACAACTCACAAAGAGGGGGAGAGAGAGAGAGAGAGACAGGCGCCTAGACCTAACAGGTGGATCTGAAAATGGGCTTTGTAAATGGCCAATGGGACCCTAGTTCGATTATATCCTTTTTACGAAATGGTGGAGTTCATATGTTGATTATTTTATATAAAATACTTTATATATTTGGTTGTGAATAATTAAAAAAACATAAAAATGTTTTTGTTGTTGGAAGTAGATTGCTAATATATGATAGAGTCGAGTCATCAAAATTCTGCATCATTTACCCTTGAATTTATTAAATAAAAGAAGTTATCTCTTAATCTAGGACTACAAGAGTAGATTATTAGAATTTTTAACATTGAGTAGAGTATAAATCCCTTTTGTATAAACAAATTTTAATTATTTTCTTTTATTTGAAAATCCCTTTTGTATCAACAATTTTTTTTTTTTTTTTTTTTTTTTGTTGAGATCCCTTGAAAAAAAGGAGAATACAATAACAGATCAACTAGTTTAGGCAGAAAGCAGATAAGCTCTCACTAAAAACTTGCCAAAACGTAAATACACGTCAATAAACATAATCAAAAGCTATCCACAAGTTGATCCACACAAAATTGGGGGAGAAAACCACTCATAATCCTCCTCTCTGAAATGCACCAGGGAACTATAGTTCGTGAATATGTCTTCAGTAAATGCAGACATAACAAAATAACAGCTTTACAAATGCTATTCGCACAACTCAAGACTAAAAACAGAAAAGCATTTCGACCCGCATGCATTTAGACTAGACCCCCACCAGTACAGCCGAAGCAACTGACCCTGCTTATGCTAAGACTTGTCCAGAACAGGTAAAGTATATCAACCATCACTGGCCAGTCTCTTCAGCATCGCCCCAACCCCCTTTTTATTTGGACAGGACACCCAAGGCAACTCCTCAACCACAACGGAAGCTAGACCAGACTATGACCAGATGCAAGGTACCATCTAATAGACCCACTTGACTCCAATATATTAATCAGCATCATCACGATTGGGTATCACACAGAATATACCCCCCCTGCGAATTTTGCAAACCAATTAAAACTTCCAACTTCTAGATAGAATAATTTTTGCTTGCTTGAGTAGTAAAAACCAAAGTAAAGGTCAATCAATAAGATTGCAATGCATGCAAGGAACAATTTGTAAGCAGCTAGACATATAATGTCCAGCAACATATTACTTAACTATGATCAAATAATGCTGACTAGGTAATACTATACCTTTAGCTAAAGTTGAATCCACCAGATGGAACCGGAAGCTCGCTCCCACCAAACTGAAATCCCTGCTGGGTAGCATCACCAGTTGGTAGCGCCTCGTCATCCTCTTCTAACCAATATGTTTCAAGAATCTTGACTGCCTTCTCATAAATTTCATTGTTGTCATGACTCTGTAAGTTTTCAATCTTTTCCAATCCTTCGGCATCATCAATCATCTGGGCATAGAAATTAACATCTCCACCGTTGCCCAAATTCTTTTCAGCTTCCCCAACTTTCAAAATGTTTTCCAACCCTTCGAGACAAACTGTGACAATCCTTGGATCTGGGCATACAAGGAGATCACACAACGGTTTTATACAGCCCTGACCTACTAAGTACCTACCAACCATGAAAAGATGGGTCAATTGCCTCTAACAAATGACTGAGAAAGCAAACTTAAGAAACATTTTTAAGAAGCTGCATTAACTTACTTGATTTGGTCATTAGTTCCCCCAGAAGTAGCATTCGAAATTGCCCAAGCAGCTTCTTTCTTTATGTCAAATTCAGCATTTTGGAGTAAATTAACGAGAGGACCAATGAGACCAGCCTCAATTACAGTCTAGATTGTGATTGTTATTAACCAAAAAGATTGTAATTATCAGCATAAGTGACAGTCTTCCTCAAAAAGTTCTGAAATAAAACAATGCAAACAACCATGGGAAACCTCCCACATACTGTTTACATACTATTCAATCCACCAGATGAATTTACAACCTCAATTAGCACAAACAAGGATTCCAGGGACATAATGACTCTTCTTGTACACTAACCTGAATCTGTTCCTTGGTTCCAGCTGTAATGTTTGAGATAGTCCAGCAAGCTTCTTTCTTAATGCTCTTTTTGTGATTGTGAGTTAACAAGCTCAGCAGGCTAGGAAGTGAACCATTACTAATTATGCACTGTCAAGGTAATTACATATGTTAGCCATACTTTTAAGGAACAGAAAAGTACAGGATCAAGAAGCCCCAGACACAAAATCAAACTCAACACATCACCAATCCTGAAGAAATAGGTTAGGGAAACCAAAAGGAAAATATCAAATGAAGAGAAGCATACAAAGAATGAGAAAGTGCCGGGGAAAACTTTGCTTGAAGGGAAGATTTGAAAGACAAATTTGTTCTTTCTTTAGCCACAGCTTCCTGGAGATGTCCTAGATTCTTAATTTATGTGTATGCCTGGAATGCACTTAAGAAGACATGCTGGACAAAAGGCCAAGGTAATTATACGCCAGACAATCTTAAACTTTCAAAGCACTAGTTCTTGCGCCTTATATTCACTAATTAAACTTACGATAAGCCATTCCGACATCATTGAACATTTGATGTTTAGTAACCAGCAGAAAATATTCTTAAACGTTTTTTAAAAGAAGGTACCTGAGTCTGCATATCGTCTCCAGTAACAATATTGCCCACAGTCCGAAGTGCAGGAATAAGGACTGAAGGAGATGGATGGCTGAAGAAATGCAGAATAATGTGAACACGTTTAGTTTAACTAATTGACTATGAAGTTATGGACAAGAGAAAAGAACCACTACTCACAATAGGAGCTCAACAAGACGAGGGCAGACACCAGCTTCAATTACAGCTTGGATTTTATCATTTGTACCATCAGAAAGATATGAGAGTGCCCAGCAGGCATCAGTTAAAACTTCTTCATCACTTGAATGCACAAGCCGCTCAAGTGCTGGAAGTGCTGGCCTCACCTGCCCATTAAATGCCATTTGTTAAAAAACACGCAAGAATAGCTGTCAAGAGTTTATGTTTGATGCCCAGGCTACCAAACAAAGCAAATTAGCAAATCACCTGCTCAAATGGAGGCTGTGGCTTGCCTCTGCAGAAGTTTGATAGAGTCCAGGTGGCATTCCGCAACATTGAAAGCTTTGCATGCTCATTCAGTTGTGCAAGTAATGGAACAAGGGCTCCATGGCTGAGAACAAGATCACGGCACTTAGGGGAGTCACCTGCAACATTCCCCAATGCCCACACAGCCTACAATTTCACCAACAGTTAAGCTGGAATCTATCAATGCTGTACCACACCATCATTAGTGTGAAATTTTAACACTATGGATAATGGAACTTCAGCCACATACCTGCTCCCGAACATCGTCACTTGGGGAGCCAAGAAGCTTCACAAATATAGGAACTGCACCATGATCAATCACCACCTTTGTGTGCTCGGATGTTCCAGAAGCAATATTTGTGAGTGCCCAAGCAGCTTCAAACTATTAAAAAATCACAACAATCACCAACAAGCTTAGTAACCTTTTACTCCAAATTAACCAAAATCATAAATGCAGATGAAACATATCATCATCCAATTACACACCTGTAGCTGAGGGAAATCCTTCCTGACCAGAAATTGAATAAAGCGAGGAACAACCCCAGATTGTATAACTTCCTCAATTGGGGGACTTTGTTCTGGTATCCACAATTTGCAAAAAGGAACATTTAATCACTGAATTAAAAAGAACAATCAAAACAGAAAAAGAAGGACATAAAGCATGCTCTATTCAATTACCAATGGAAAGAAGCTTCCGGAACTGAGTAGTCGCTTCAAGTTGCAAGTTGCTATCCTCAGACCAAACGCCAGCAACCATCGAAGGCAAATTTTCTAACTGCAATTTTTTTTTTTTTTGGAAAAGATCACATTTTTTACTGTCAAATTCACGCAAAACCCAAAAAATAAAAAAATACCAAGCTAATCCTAATCGCGGAGAATTCAGTGCACCAACAAAGAAAAAAAATTTGAACTTTGTAAGTATGTGAGCAAACAAAAGAAGTACCCTCTTTTCCACGGCGGAAGGGATTGCTTGCGCAGGGAACTGCTGGGCTTGAAGGCCTTCACGGCGCTTCTTGAGCAAGCTCTCTTCGCGTTTATTCTTTCGGATCTCCACCATGTTGTCCTCTCTCCTCCGGCGACCCTCATCGGCGTCGACGGCGACCTTATAGCGGTTCCGGCGAACTTCAGTTCTCGCGTTGGGTCTCAACGACATGGTTGTAATCGGAAACCCTAAACTGATTGCAAATCAAATGAGGGATTTGTGGGTAATACAAGGAATCGGAGAAAACCTAAAGTTGATTTATAGAATTGATTGATTAGGAACGAAGGGCAGATGTTAGCTGAGACTTAAAAGAGGGTTTGTTTTAGTGAGGTTTAAATACTTGGGTTTTTCTTTTTCAATAAATCTGGTTGTACTTTTTATTTATTGGAAGTTTGGATTGGGTATCAATTTTACGTATTAGTTTTTTAAATAATAATTTTAATTAATTTTGTGATTTAAGAATATCCTACGGCCGCATAACAACTAGAATAAAATCTTATGAGACATTGATCTTCTGTTCTGGCTTTTGTTTGTACTTCATTATGTTCGGTTAGAGGACGTTGATATAATGACATTAATAGAAAGACAAAACTAAGTAGTCTTATACATGTATAAATATGAAATACATAATCTCTTCAAGCAATCATATGCAACTTTTTCCTTTTTTTACTTTCCATCAGTATGGTAAGGAGAATTTCTGTTGCTTAATATGATCTTTTCAATTGAATCTATTTCTGATTTTATTAATATCTACATAGTTTTCCATACTTTAAACGCACATTAAGTAGTTGTTGGAAAATCGGGATGGAATTCGATTTCACTCGCAGCGAAATAATTACAAAACTTTTTCGTTTTAATTTTATACGATCACTTTTAATTCTATAAAATAATTAACACAAATTATAATAAAAGCATGAATCATAATTTGTATCTTATTCTAAAATTTGATTATTTTCGAAACTGGCTCATCTTAACAATCGCAGTCACACAAATATCCGGCCTCTAACGATATTCATAAAACGAGTTGAGAGAACTTTGTAACTATTATAAAAAGGGTTAGACAAAGAGTGTCATCTCCCTCAGTGTTTAAGCCTATTTATAATATATTTTTGGATATTTTAGTAATGTAATTGAAATTAAATTCCTAATTTTAACTAAAATTTAATTAGAATTACAAATAATTATAATTAAATACCAATAATGTCCAAATAAGATCCAATATCTTATTAATTTTTATTTATTAAATATCTCATATTTAATTATAAAATTTCTCAAATTTTACAATTAAGTCTAACGTTATAAAATATCTTTTTTCTCTTCAACGTATTCTTTGTGTATGACCCATTATGTTCTCAAATATATTGGCAATTGATATAAATTATCCCAAAATCATATTTAAGATATGATAAATTAAACTCTTTTAGTTTATTTTTAATTCTCTAATTAAACAATTTATATCCACATATCAAGATTGACATCTAGCAACACACATGACATTCAAATATTTAGGAATGTCAAAGTTGTTTTGACAAATTTTTTTATGCATGATTTTTCTGTATAAATTAATCATTTCATCATACAATATTCCAATTAGACATAAAGCATGGAAGTAATGTCTACCCTATTTAAGTCTAATCATAATAGTTTTTCATCATTAGTAATTGATTCAATTAATGACATTTATAAAATATTTTACAAAGTGTTATTTTACCCTAATTCAATTAATGACATTTATAAAATATTTTACAAAGTGTTATTTTACCTTAATTCAATTAATGACATTTATAAAATATTTTACAAAGTGTTATTTTACCTTGGCTAAGGATTTCCCAAATCAATACTAATCGAGAACAATTAAACATTCTCCCTAATTATTTTAAGGTGATGAATCATATATTGATCACTCTAGTTCATGTTACATTTAATAACTACCAACTGAGCAATCATTAACTAGAACATGTCATAAATAGTATTAAAACATAATAATCACTATACAATATAACTTTGGTGATCTCAAGTAAAAGGATTACTTATATAATTATCATAATGAGAATTTTCATAAACATACAAGTAATGTTCTAAGTTAATTTCTCATAAAAGGTCGGTTCAGTGAACTTGTTTTCTAATAAGCACCGGCACATTTATTTAAGTGTCTCAATACTTTAGTCTATGAGATCGACTACTTCTTTCATAAAGAAAAACATAACATGTGTGTCACGACCCTTTCCCTTACCTCGACCCTGACCTCGACCTCAAGCTATGTTGCTAATTAGAGATTAAACAAAAGAAAGAAATATGGACAGTACACCTTAGCAAACAAGTTTTTTGTAATTTCTATAATACCTTTATTACAATGAGTTATCGAAAATAACTTCTCTACTATTGAATCTCCCCAGACCTCGTGACTCAGCGGGATTTCAACTGGGTGTTGATGATAATGATGATGATGATGACCTTTATTGCAATGAGTTGTGAAATTTATAGACTTACAGATTCAATCAGGTCCAAGCATAACTCAAATTAGATAACTACTAAAAATAGCAACTAAAAAAAGGTAAAAGAGTGGACAACTAAAGAATAGCTCAAAGTGGCTAAACTATAGCCAACTACTGTAACCACATATTAACAAACTAAATTTAAAGAAATGAAATATTTGACTGAATCAACTTAACAAATGATAGAAATCTAAGGACGAGATGTAGACACGTGACATTCCTCCCTTGTTGAAAAGGGTCTTTGTCTTCGAAGTCCAATAAAATCAGGAAACCTTGTTTTGAAAGAGTCTTCTTCTTCCTATGTGGCTTCTATAACTGGAAGACCTTGCCAATGAATTAGCAGTTCATGTTTACAACCTTGCTTACATCTATTTATAATTGCCAAGGGCTAAGGCTGCAGTAATCCTGAATCTTCTTTCACAATTGGCAAGCTAGGGTCAATCTTATTCTAGCTACTCAATTGCTTTTTGGGGAAGGAGACATGAAATACAAGATGAATCTTAACTCTCATAAGCAAGTCCAAAAGATAAGCAACTTCCCCAATTGACTCCAGCACTTGATAAGGCCCATAAAAACATGGTGACAACTTTTGTGACCTTCGTAATGCCAAAGAAGTTTGTCGATATCACTGTGGATGCAAATATACCTAGTCACTAAGTTTGAATTCCCTCTCCATTCTGCCCTTATCATATGCATCCTTCATTCTTGCTTGTGCTTATTGGAGTTGAGATCTTAAGTCACAAAATTTTGATTTTTTGCTTGCAAGATTTAATCTACAGTCTCGACCTTCGCTGTACCTAGAACATAAGCAAGTAAGTTGGGTGTTGACCTTCCATACACAACCTCGAAGGGATTTTTGCGATTTGAAGCATATAGGCTTGTGTTGTAACAAAATTCATCTCAACGAAGCCACTGCACCTATTCATAAGGATGGGAACTTGTGAAACAATGCAGGTACATTTCTAAGGTTTGATTTACAACTTCAGTTTTCTCGTCTATTTGCGGGTGATAAGACGAGGTATAGTTGAAACTAGTTTCTTACAGATTAAAAATGTTGGGCCCCGTTTCCGAAGCCCAACAATCGGTTCGGAATCGAAAACATACACAACCTACAAAGCCCACAGTCTTATAACAAACCAAGCCACAAAGGCGAGCCCATACAACGAAAATCATAACTATTACAATTGACTTCTTCAATATGATAGCTCTTGGTCTCTAGTTCATTTAGAAATAAGAACCGCCTCAATTGGAGCTCTAAAGCTCTAGATATGCTTAAAAAAAATCCAAAATATGTTCCTAGCCCGATTAAGCTCTCCAACCCGACCACTGACTTCCAATCCATCAAACTTCCTTAATTCGAAACCAATGGCCATAAAATTTTAAAGGAAGGTAGTAAAATGTGTTAGAAGTCTAACGCCTCAAGAATCACCTCAATCGGAGGTCGAACGAAGGAGTTATGGCCCAATTAATCCAACATGTTCATAACCTGATTCCTATTGAACATACTTTGGTGCAAACATAACTCTTCGTTCTAGATGTCAGATTGACTTCGTTTTTGAACGGTTGGAAAGAAGACATCTAGGGCTACAACTTTTATGAAGACCAAAATTTTAAATTCTGTCGTTAAAAGGGTCCAAATATACGGACCGTGTAAAATCACACGGGCAGGCCGTGTACCATTCGGGTGAAAATGGTGCTCCTGGCCTGTAATTACACGGCTCGTGTAAATTTACACGGGCTGGCCGTGTACCATTCGGGAGACATCAAATTTTCACCCTCCAAGCCCTCTTCCAAGGCTCTTAAACCCCTCCTAATATTCCCTTACCTCATACTCTTCTCCAACACCACACAAACCACTACAAATCCACAAAATAACATCAAGCATCATTGAATCTCAACTCCAAGGATTCATCACACACATTCTTCTCAATGTCAACATGTTCTTCTAACATTAACAAC
>JAOQMQ010000195.1:16064132-16085700 GCA_027563845.1 Erythroxylum subrotundum | reverse complement strand
TCCTTCAAGTGCAGTACCCGTTCTCTCATAAGTACCGAGTAACCTTTCTCCATGAGTTGCCCCATACTCAAAATGTTAGTCTTGAGGTCTGGTACGTAATACACATCTTGGATTGACCCTACCAATCCATCATTTTGTAAGTAACAAACCGTACCTTGGCCTTTGACCTCAACCTTCGACGCATCTCCAAAAGATACGTGTCCATCTTCAACTTTTCGCATCTCCTTGAACAAATGTTTGTACCCGCACATGTGGTTGCTTGCACCCGAGTCGAGGTACCACACCGTGTCATTGTCGGTGTTGACTTCGTTGTGAGCCATCAAGAGAAAACCTTCCTCATCTTCCGTTGCTAGATTGGTTGTCTCTTCCACCTTTTTCTCGACTCGACAATCTTTCGCGAAATGCCCCACCTTGCCACAATTGTAACATTTATCGGAGTAGCAATCCTTCGCATAGTGACCATATTTGTGACAATTGTAGCACTCGATGTTGGAATAATTCGACCGGCCGCCTCTCCCACGACCGCGTCCTCTTCCACGCCAATTTTGTTGGCTTGATTGCTCATTCTGCTCATCATACCCTTCTTGACCACGGCCTCTACCACCACGACCATTTCCTCGACGTCTACTGCCACGCCCTCTACCCCGAAAGTTTTGAGAATAGAGTACCTTTTCGTCTTTGATTGACGCCTTGGTTTGAAGTGCTTGCTCGAGTGTCTCCTCCTTCTTCTTCTTCTTACGTTGTTCGTGTGCCTCAAGAGAACCCGCGAGCTCGTCAACCGTGAGCGTTGCTAGGTCCTTTGACTCTTCTATGGCACATACGACATTTTCGAAACTGTCGGTTAACGACCTCAAGATCTTCTCCACAATTCGCGCATTGGTTAACGCTTCGCCATTTCGGTTGAGTTGGTTCACCACGGTCTGGACACGTGTGATGTAGTCGGATACACCTTCAGACTCTTTCATCTTCATACCTTCCAATTCGCCACGAAGAGTTTGGAGGCGGACTTGCTTGACTCGATCGGCTCCTTTGTATACGTTCGCCAAAATATCCCACGCTTCTTTTGAAGTTATTGCACCTGCAATTTTCTCAAAGCCCGACTCATCAACTGCTCGGAACAGCATATACAATGCCATTTTATCCTTCATTCGCGTTTCTTTCAACGCCTTGTGTTGAGCCGCCGAATATCCCGTGGTAATTTCTGGTTCTACAAAACCAGTCTCCACTATTTCCCAAGCATCTTGAGACCCGAGAAGAGCTTTCATTTGAATCCTCCAATTCTCATAGTTCGCCTTCGTCAATCGGGGTAGCGACATTTGACCCATCACATTCTCCATTTAGCTCTGATACCAATTTGACAAATACAAAAACTGTTTCTCGTAAACCTTTCTTTGTTTTCTTTTATTTTCCTTGTTGTTTACAACAAAATACAAATCTATTTATAAGCTACTTTTGACTCTTGAACTTCGTACAATATTTAAAACAGGAAAACCAAACAACTCAAAAACAGAATACTAAATATCACCATAAATTCTGACTCTTGGTTATTGAAACCACCGAAACTCTTGAACTTCACATTTAAGTTTATTCAACACCATTGTTCTGAATCGACTCAACTCTTTTCATTTCCATTTCTAGTAGGCCACTTGTCCTTTTAATTTTCCCGTTTCCATTTTTTTGTCTAACAGTTTTTTGTTAGAGAAAAATGTCCTCGCCTCTTGCTTCTTCCTTGATCTCCCCTACCTTTGATCTCTCTGCCACTACTTTTCCTACCTTATCACACCCCTAGATTGCTGAAAAAAGGCAAAGAAACTCTTTAGAAGTGTCAAAGCTCGAATCCACCTTCGGAATTACCAAGTGGACCCGCTCGGAATAAAGTTGCTGGTGACCCTGTTAGCTTTAGCAAGTTACGCTACATACCTCCAACAGAAGAAGGGAAACTAGTGTCACTCCCTGAGGAAATTCTTCAGATAGGAGCCAAGAAATGGAAAGCCTCTCTGGTGGGTTACTTCATAGACAAAAGACTTAGTAGTCTCCTTAGTGCAACACTAGGATACTAAAAACTAGACGAAGATGGGATACGTCAAAACTTTGATAAGTGAGGATGACTTCTTTCTGTTCAAGTTCACCTCTAGGCAACTTATCCAAAGGTTTATAGATTTGGGACCTTGGTATATCCTAGAGAAATCAATGCTAGTTAAGAGATGGACTCCATAAGTGTTTTTAGATAGGGATAAACTGAACTCCATTCCTTTTTAGGTGAATCTTCATAAGATTCCTTTAGAGTACTAGTCAACTAAAGGTCTAAGCTTTTAGCTAGCTTCCTTAGAAATCCAATCATTTAAGATGAAAATACAAATTTGGTAAACAGGATTGGTTTTGCGCTTGCATATATTGAGATCTCCCTAGAAAGTAATCTATTGGACTTCATTAAGCTAGTGAGACTTTCGGAGGAAGGAGGCTTAGTGGAGGATGCCATTAGGGTCACATACCCTAGGAAGCCTTTACGAAAAGGAATGGTGAGAATCTGGAAACTAAAAGATAATGTTGGGAAACATATTCAATGTAAGGAAGGAGGGATAGGCCAAAAATTGTAATGAAATCGATCGTGGGAAACAATAAAAGGAACTCTCATCTTCATCCACACAGGCTAATATGCAAACTAAAACTATAAGGGAGATTAATCTTAAGGGATAGCAACAAGAGCAATTATCTACACACACAAACCATAATGCAAGCTGGAAAAAATATGGAGACTAATAGTAAGAGAGATCAAAAGATGTTGGAGGCCATAGGTGAAGACAATGGATTATATATCTATAAATTTTAACATGAAATGTCTTAGAGAATTTACAAGTGATATGAATGAGCTACCTATAAACCTAACTTAGCTAGCCCTCTCAACAGTAAAGGTATGAAGACTCCTTAACTAAAAGAGGTAAACCTAAGAATATCCAAAACCATGCACTAATCCAAGAGAAAGAAGTCTGGTCTTTCTCCCTCATAATGAAGATACTAACTTTGAATGTAAAGGGAATCAATTTCCGAAATAAACAAATGGCTCTCAGTGAAATTATAAAACTGAAGAGGCCTAATTTTATTGAGATTATTAAAATCAAAATAAAGTAGGAGATATTCTAGAGGGGACTTTGGTTCCCAACCAAGTAGTGGATTACAATAAGCAATCACCAAGTAAATTCAAATGGTATAATTATAGTTTCCCTAGATCATGAAGTTTGGCAACTAAGGAATTGGTCTTCCTCTGAACAATTCTTACATTATGAGTTAATCCTAAGATACTTACATAAACTAATCTTCGTCACAATTATGTATGCGGCTAATTGGGAGTTTGAAAGGGATAGAATATGGAACTTGGAAGCAATGGTATCCTCCTTACATACACCTTGGATGTTATTATGTGATTACAACTGCATTCTTAAACCTGATGAGGCTTAAGAAAATGCAAGATTCGTGTATTATAGATATCAGGAGCTTGGCCATTTAATTAGTGCTAGGACTGGTGGACTTAAGGTACACATGTCATCACTTTACATGGTCCAACAAACAATTGGGTACTTAAGGTACACATGTCGGCTGTGAGCTAAAGAAAAAAAGATGAGCTGAAGCAAGACGTGAGTGGGGGTAGAGGTGGCTACACTTAGAGAGCTTCTTCATTTGGTCTTCTTCAATTGTCCAATATGCATTCGTAAAGGCTGGTTAGAGCAAAAGAGAGGAGAGTGGACAATAACGTGGAAAACAACTTCTTCAACATTTTCTCTTGGAATTTTAAGGAGAATAACCCAGACAACTACAACTGGGACAACAACTATTCTCCTCCATTCTCTCTTCAGTTTCAACATCAATGGAGGCTACAAAGGTTTATTCTTGGAGCTTGAAGATAAAGATTGAAAGCTAACTTCCTGACGCAGGTTCAACGGAGATATCGACGCTAAGTCACGGTTAAGCTATTTCATCATATTAACATTGTAATCTCTTTTCAGATTGTTATATTGAATATGTTGATTGGATCAGGTTTTGTATGGATGATCTTAATACGTTATTTTGATTGTTACATTTAATGTTTTTTAGTAGTATTTAATGGTCTTGTATCGCTAGGAATAATATAACTTAGGTTAGATAATCTGAATGTATGAGGTTACTACCTCTATTGGTCGTTTTCCATCTCGTAGTGCTGCTTCCAAATTGAATCTAGAGATCGTATCCTAGATTATTTGGTAGTTAGGTTTAATTAATAATCGTATCTTAAATAAACATAACCTAAGGGAAAATCGGGATTAGTAGAGCATACTATTAGCCTCAGATCAATAGTCCGAAGAGAAGTGTAAAGACGTTAGGATGATGGAATATGCTTGATCGTGTTTAGGCTAAGATTGACCCTAGAACCAGGCCTTACTTATATTCGAAACTTTAATCATTTTCGTTTGTTTTCTTTAATTTGTTTTTGATAGTTTAATTTGATTTTATTTTCTAAATTTAAAATCCAAAACCCCCTTTTTATATTTTCCTTACATTAATTAATTTCGTTACAAAAATTAACCGAACATTCCTTGTAGATTCGACCCTAACTCATTATAACTACAAATTTTAGTGCACAGAGTCAGGTAAATTTTGCAGTGCACTCGATACACACTGTCACATGTCAACCACTATAATGGAATAATCATACTTGCCATCAATATTGAGGGAGTCAAAGTCTCTAATATGAAAACAACTAATCAATTATTACACTTCTCTCGCTACGTGGTAGAGAATTCTAGCTAGATTGAAATTTCAACTATATATATTACAAACTGTAAATTCCAGCATAGTAAACTATAGGATGATGTTAGGGTAATACAATCCTTCATGACTAAAACTTGGCTACTAATTGGAGACCTGAATTGTGTACTCTTTACTAATGAATTGGAAGTGGAAGGTATCAAATCTAAGCATAAGGGAATCGATAAAGAGCTGAAGTTGGTAGTACAATAAATTGGTGTGGCAGATTTAAGATTCTCAAGGAATTTATTTACTTGTGATATCAGGAGACATGATGTTTATACATCAGGAAGAAACTAGATAGGGCTTTGGTGAATCATCAATGGCTAACTCAATTTCCTACATCTTTTGCTCATTTTAGGGACCCTATATGCTCTGACCACTCATTAATTGAAGTCAGAAACTCTATCTTAGCATAACTCAAAGTTCTCCCTTCAAATTCTTTAACTTGAATCCTAAAGGGTAAGTTTTAATGAGATGGTGAGAACTAGCTAGGACAGCCAGTAAAAGGTTGTAAAGCAAACCAACTTATGAGGAAACTTAGCAATTTAAAGGAGGGTCTTAAAAACCTTCATTTTTCTAATACTTCCCATAGCCTCCAAACTGCCAAAAACAACTTTAGAAAAGCTCAACATAATAGCTAACTAAATCCCCTATGTCAGGAATTGAGAAATAAAGAACACATGATGAAAAGGAGTATGATTTTGTTTTAAGCAAGCATAACTCCTTAGTGAAGCATAAAGCTAGGATCATGTGGCTGAAAGATGGTGAAAACAACTCCAAATTCTCTTTATGCAGTCTTAGCAAGGAGAAATAGAAACAAAATATCTATGTTAATGAAGGGAGATGTTTCTATCACTACTAACATAGGGAAAATTAAGGAGCTAGTTATGGTGCATTTTATGAAGTTAATGGGTCCTCATTGTAGAGCTAATATGGAGAAAATCTTCATCAATGGATACATCATTGACAAACTTTGTTCTGATGTGATTGAGTTCTTAACCAAACTTATTACTCCTAAAAGATAAAAGACACTTTATAATCCCAACAAGTCTCTAAGTTCGGATGGTTATAGTGCACCCTTTTTTTAACTACCTGGGGAATTACTATAAAGCTATTGATAAAAGTCGTGCCAGAGTTTTTCTCTAACCCTAAGATGCTGGGTGAGCTCAATAAGACCTATATTTTTTTCAGTTCCTAAAAAGAAAAATCTTGACTTCTTGAATGAATATAGGCCTACTTCTTACTACAACATAAGCTACAAATTTATTTCTAAAACAATTGCTAGTAGACTCAAGTCATTCCTTAAGTCCACTATAAGCCCTTATCAAAGGGCTTTCATAAAGTGTAGGTCTATAAGTGATAATATTCGACTAGTACAGGAGTTAATGAAGGACTATGATAACAAGAAACATATTAACATCTATATTTTGATGATAGACTTCTTTAAAGCTTTTGACACAGTCAATTGGAGCTTGACTTTGGAATTTTAAAAAGATTTTGAGTTTTTAACTACCTTTGTGAACTAGATAAATGCCCACATCTCTTCCTCCTCCTTTAGTATTCTAATTAATGATATACCTACCAATATCTTTAGGGAAGAAAAGGGTATTAGACAAGGGGATGCTCTCTCCCCTTATCTGTTAACATTGATGATTGAGATGCTTTCTAGGATGATACACTTATACATTTTTAGAGATTGCAAGTTTGTGTTTCATTATAAATGTAACTTACTGAAGATTCACCATTTAGCTTTTATAGATGATGTAATACTATTTTGTGGAGCTAAGCCCAATACCTAAAGCTTATTATGAGAATCCTTAACAAATTTTCACGGCTTTCAGTAATGAATGTCACTACAACAAAAAGTGGTTTAGGCAACAGACAAAAGTGTGGCTATAATTACAATTAACGTTGCCTTTTTAGTAGGGAAACATAATTCATATCATTACAAGAATTAACGTTGCCTTTTTAGTAGGGAAACATAATTCATATCATTACAAGAAGTGACGCTGCAATAAGTATAAGGCAACATAATTTTTTGATTAGGCAACAAAATAAAAAATGTTGCTTTAAGTTTTAACTAAGGCAACACATTAGTTTCAAACTATAGCAATAATATTAAATAGATATTGCAATAATTTTAAGGCATTATAAGGCAACAAAGTGAATTTTTTTAGGCAAACAATTTGTAAGAATAAAAGCAACAATTTATTCTTTTGTTACCAATATTATTTAACATAAAATCAAACCCTTGTCATTATGTAGGCAACATTTATATATACATTAAAAGAAATATATAGATATTAATGTACATCTTAATTGCGTATGTACTGTCAATGTAAACAAAAAAAACTGCATTTATATATAATATATAGTCCATAAGGACTTGTAAAATTTAATCTTTTAACATATTCAAAATATATAAGAAAAAAGTCACTAGCTAAAATATTCATCTATAATATCGCCGTTCATTCCATATAAAATATAAGTAAATTAATCTAAATACTAAACAAAACCAATATGTATGAGTACTCCAAAATCCTTCATCAAGTACCTCTTTGTCCACTCCTAATCTTCACCATTCTACAAAAAAAGAAATAAAGAAACAAGTATATTAGAATTGTAAAACTAATATGCTCACAAACAGGTTGATATCTCTAAAAAATGAAATACTAACTGCTTTATTGTGACGTCAATTTAACCAACACAAATAATATAGTCCAAAAACTAACAACACAATGATTTGTTTTTTTTTTAATGAACAAATTTAGAAAGCATGAACATAAGCAACTAATCTAAAAAAAAGATAACAAGATGATGTACAAAAATAGTGAATTAAGGAAATTTGTTACCTGATATTCTTCATGTTAATATGTATGGTCCTAAGGAACAAGACAGTTCAATTAGTCAAAGTTCTGTGGAGAAACCATTCTGTGAAAGAGGCCACATGGGAGCCCTTGGAAGTCATGAAGGAGAAGTATCCGTACCTTTTCGATGATTCAGGTAAGAATTTTGAGGACGAAATTCTTTTAAGAGGGGAAGAAATGTTATCCCCAGAAATTTTTTCTTAATTAAGCATGATTTAAAGTAATTTTGAGGTCTTGATAGATTAATTTATCTTGGAGCTAATTAGCATGTTAATGTGAGTAGGATTTTATGACATAGGTTAATTGAATTAAAGTGCTAAGGTGGTAAGATTGCATGAGGGGCATTGTTGGAAGATCACTTAAGTTGTAAAGTCTTAAGGCATTGAAGGAAGGGTATATTGGACATTTTAGATTCATTAAGGGTATAAGAGAAAGAAAGAAGACTTGTCTTGCATTTGAAGAGCAAAAAAACGAAAATTAGAAGAGAGAAGAGGGAGAGAGTGTCGTTGGAGAGAAAAGAGAGGAGAGAAAAAAGGCTAAGCTAGGTTTTGATTTTTCTTAGTCTTAAAGAGTGATTTTGAAGTTGCTCAAGAAGGGAAAAAGGAAGAGGAGGATTAGAGCTTCCATTAGAGCCAAGAAAATCATTGTTTGGTGAAGATTCAAGGTAAGTTTATGTTTAATCTTTTGAATTTTGAAGGGTTTTGGTTTAAAGAGCTTAGGAAATATATGAGTTTAAGTATTATAAGATCAATTTTATGCATATGTTTATTTGGGTTGTCTAATTTGGATGAATTGGGGATTTTTGCTAATGTGAAGGGAGGCAAGAGGGACAAGAGGAGCAAGAAGAGAGGCACATTTAAGAAAGTTTTCAAGCAAGGAAATTAAGATGGGTTACTTTTTTATATTTGAGTTAATAAGCCATAAATGTTCTTCAAATAAATGGAATTAAATGATTTTCCAACTACCTTATAAATGTGCATTTATTGTTCTTTAAATGCTTGAGAATGTACTACATGTTTTTTTGCATGTGAATTTTGTGAATGAATTTTGAGTTGATATTGGAATGATTTCTAATTGCTTCATGATTATTGAATTTGTTGCTTTTGAATTATTTGAGAATGGCTATTATGCTTCGTATAGGAATTTGGTTGATGAATTGTGAAATGATGATGGAAATGCATATGAAATATTTCATGTTGATGAAAAGCAAGTTTTTGAAGTGTGCCATTTGGCCAATCAGTTTTCAAGCCATGAATTACATGTTATGTGGGTTTGTGGTGGTATGTTCTGTTTGTCAAGTGCACTTTGACTAAAGGCTTCTCCCGCCTACCCGCTAGTGGCATGGAGCTCCTTTACGGACTCCCCTAAGTTTACGGCTACGCAAAACCATTTGGAGGATTGCGATAGTACGTTCTGTTTAGGACTACACAAGACCCTTATAGGGAATGTGTTAGTACATTTTGTTACGGACTACCCAAACTATTATGATGTGTTTATGTGATTATAAAGTATTGGCAAGTTTGAATTGGTCTGACAAGTTGAGATGTGAATTGGTTTGACTTATGTGAGATGTGAATTAAGTGATACATGACTTATGTGAGTTATGAATTGGTTTAATAAGTTGAGAATTTGAGAATTTTGTGTTTTATGATTCAATGAGAATTTGCTATGATCATGAATGTTTTAAATGATTTTTGCTTGTTACCGATTATAAAACTATTACTCACGAGCTTTAAGCTCACCCCCGTTCCTTCCCATCTTCAGGCGATGAGTAAGATATCGAGTGATCGACTCGAGAGTCAAGGCATCACTCCAATTTGCATATTTTCTTTTGAAGCTAGATATTATAAAACAAGGCTTTAGTCGCATTTTGAGCAATTATTGTTCTTGTAAAGCTTGTATTTTGGATTATGATGTAAGGTGGCTTGAAATGCCCACTAAAGCGTTGTAAAACTCTTATCTTTTGATATTAATGATATACATATATATTATGTTTGTTTATGACTTTTCAAGTCTTTATATTGCACTAGAAAAGGTGAATTTGGGAAGATTATGAGTAATATGATGTTAGAATGGATGTAGGAACTATTGGAGAGGCTTTGAAGGGAGTTTTGTATCACTTAACGGACCTTCTCGAGTCTGTGAGGACCCCCAGCCTCACCAATAAACGGACCTTCTTGGGTCTGGAATGGCCCCCAAACCCGTGTATGTCCGTTTACTTTCAGAAATTGGCGTTTTTGACTCTCTAAATGGCAAAATCTCGCTTCGAGGCCTTCATAAAAGTTGTAGATGTAGAAATTCTCTTTCAAACCGTCCAGAATGAACTCAATCCGACATCTCTAGAGAAAGTTATGGCAATCGTTCCAAGACAGGTACAATATGATTGAGGACATAAACATGCTTGATTCTTTTGGTCATAACCTCATCATCCAACATCCAAATGAAGTAATTCTTGAAGCAATAGATTCCTAAGACATTTTTGTATCCCTCCATAAAAATTGGTATCCGAGACGATTATAATCAAAATTATGTTGGATATAATTATTAGTGTAAATGTATAATAAGTCAAGTTTTTAATCTATGTTAGTATAAGGGATCTTTTTTAATCAAATAGTTTTAAGGATAATAATGAGATACTTTTGTCTTATTTTATATTTTCATTGGTGTTATTTATGTTGGATGTAACATTAATTATCGTTGTACGATTTATCGTTTGAGTATATAATAAAAAAATTGAATCTTATTTGATTATAATATAATATGAATGCATTGTACTTTATTTTATTTTATTATAATGAATTTGAAATTTAAATAGATTTCTTATGCCTGTAAATAGATAAAAGCTTTAAACATATTTTAAAAATTATCACTTATTTCTTGTTATATGCTTACTCTCTTTGCTTAACTATAAAAAAATTATTAATAAAGTTACAAAATATAATAATTAAACAATACTCCAAAAGTTAAGTGATAGATTACGAATTAAAGTTAAAAAAGGTCCAAAAAAACAAAAGCAATTGTAAATACAGTGGATTGTCCTTTTCATGACAAAATTGGCCTTGGTTTTTCTTTTTCCCAAGCCCTAAAAATTTTCACATTCTTTTTGAAATAGTATTTTCATGTTTTAGAGAAATTAAATGCCACATTTCAAGCACCTATTTATTGGTCTGTTGTGTAATAGCATGAATTTATAGGAGCGTGCATGTGTAATTTACTTGTGGCACAAAGGAGAGCACATCCATTGGGAAAGGCCTGAATTCCTGATCCTTTAAACATTTAATTAATATATTTCAACTATTGAATAATAGATTATAAAAGCATTTTATTGAATCAAAACTATATACAAAGCAAGGCTGAATTCGCACAGCAGTTTATTTTTGGTACAAACGGAAAGCGTACAAAAGTACATCAAAATTTAAACTCACAGAAATAAATGTAAAGATCATTTTTGCCCCTCAGTAGCCATCACGGACATCCACTTTATGACATAATTATTAGTCCCATCGACCTATGTCGGCATCAACTCCCATACAGTCCCAATCGATCAGTTCGTTATGGAAACTTGGATAATATTGATTTGGTTGAACACAATTATTCCATAGTAATTCCACGCTGCTCTCTGCATTTGATGAGCTCCAAAAGCTGCAGCTTGTTGCACTACTACTGTCTTGATCATCCCTTGTTACCACTTTGTCAGTTTCCATCATATTCATCAACAATACCCCGTTATTTTTCTCACTAATGATACCTTGTTCTTGCTCTAGTACCTCATTTTGTCTCTCCTTGGAAAAGTTATGATTGACCAGCTTGCTTGGATAATCAAACACTTCGCCTTGCAGAACATACTGAAGGCGTTTCATTTCACTGTCTAGCCATTCATATGGTCCCAAACCATGATCACTTTCTTTATCAGTAGACCTATATACTGTTCTTTCTTGATCACCACCTAAGCAAGATCCATGGAATTCCATACTTCGGTTTGTTCTAGTGGGTAGTTCATGTTTTGGGTGGTTCCAAGTGGAGACCAAACCCATGATTTGTCTAATCTTGTTGTGTTGGTTGGACGTCATAAGTGAGGAGAAAGGTTGTGTTTTTTCCATGGTGGTTGGTTTCAATGCTATTTGATGAGCAGTACCACCATCCTCAGCTTTCCCTACAGACATTAATGAGGTGTGCTTTTTCATGGATGAATGACTACTTCTACCATCTTTATGCTTGCATGGCCCAACTTCATTACTGGTGGTGGGAACAATCCAATCACTTTTTGACTTGGCGAAGCTGTAGATTTTTCTGCTCAGATGAGAGTTCCAGTAGTTCTTTATCTCATTATCTGTTCTTCCAGGCAAATGAGCAGCGATCAAAGACCACCTACACCAACATTCAGAACCATGGAATTCAAAAGTCACAGAATATTATGTATCTTGAATTGTGATGCGGAAGAGATTATCCACAGTATGAACTATGATTACGCTATGACTCACATCTCAACATATCTACTGGGGTCAAGCAACACATATTTTTCAAGCCTTGACTACAAGTTAAACCCCAAAACTTTGGATTTGAGGATTGGAGGTACTACTACGTAATTTAGTTGATATATATATGCTGACTCCTAAAAGTTTATTATATAAAATTTTATGTTTAACATAAATTTACAAATAACTGTAGTGATCTTTCATTAGAAAATCGTATCAAATATGATAACGTGATATACTTCATTAATGTAAAGTAGTGCTCCTTTATTAACAACTTTAACTTGAACTCTACGGAACGAGTGTCTTTGTTTGTCAGCGATGCTCTAATCTAATGATTCTTAATATGTCCGGAAGAATAATCTTAATTCCGTAGAATGAAAATTAGTTGACTTCATAAATCATGAAAATGCTATCGAACTCTATTCTTATCTCTTAAAACCTAAATGGAATGAAGGAATATATGCATGTGGTCCACATAACGAATTGAGCTTGATGACCAAACCAAACATGGGGTCATGACTTGGTTCACGTGCTTTGCGGCTTTAGGAAATTTGAGACAAAGCGCATGAGTTTCAGGTTTATGTCTATATATAGAGTCTTGCATGCATCAGGCAATTGATAAACTAAAGAAAACTGGTTATGGGATTCAGCGATTTTTGTTACACATGAATTAGGCTTAATTGAAAGGCTTCTGGCGGGATGATTTCGATACAAGACAATATAATTCCTTTGACGTACAGATCTTAGCTCGTTTAGTCAAAAAGTAGTAAACTTGTCCAAGATATGATGCTGATAAGGCGAGTCCTGGCTCAAAATGGAACAATATTTTGTACGTATTCATAACACTACAAAGGGAAATTTCTCGCACTTTGGAACTTTAATGAGGCTCAGTTGAATGTAAATTCTACTCGAGTTCACATCATTTGGAGAGAAAAACAAAATTTTGAAAAGGGTAGTGGTCCAAAGCCTATTATCGTTGTCATAAATTCCCTACGGGGAAATATACAATCACCGCCGTGTTTGAGCATGTAGTGTTTTTATACCCTAGCTCCCCCTAAACGCAGGCTAGAATGAAGCCCTCGAATTTCAGGACAAGTCCTAGCTAGAGAGTAGGCTTTAAGTATTTACCAAACTCTATAGTGCTACTCTATCCTTAAAGCAAAAAGGTGGTAACTGGCTCGTCAGGTTTGTCAGTTAAGTTAGCCAACAAAACCTATCTTGAGCATAGCATGGTTAGATTAGTCAACCTTGCACAACTTGTATGTTCGATTATGAGTCCTACGTACGACAATTAAACCAGACAAGTGTTAGGAAGGGTAGGCTATTGTAGATAAAAATATCTCCTAAAACTATTAAAATTTTGATTTCTTCATGAAAAAAAGAGGCTTTATTTTCCTATTCATTTCCTTTCTTGTTTGTATAGATTTATGAACCTTATACTTTAGATATTTTCATCTCAACTTGACCGTTTTATTCTGCCATCTTTTGTTTGCTTTAGTTTATTATTTTTAATTAACTCTCCGTCCAAGTGCACTGCACTGGATCCATAGTAAATAATAAGAACAAGTCATAGTAGGACTTCTTTGCATGCATGTTTTTGCTTCTAGTTGGGATGTTGATAATTAAGAAGTAACATTTAAAAAAAAAAAAAGTGCTGAAGCCATGCAATTGTAAGATATGCATACTAGAAAAAGAGATATCGAAATTAAACATGGGGAGACTATGAATATTTAACATTATATGTACCTATTTCCCAAAGCGTTATGCAACTTAACAATGGTCTCCTCCTCCTCTTTGGAGATGTTCCCTCTCTTCAGTCCAGCCCGCAAGTAGTTGATCCATCTCAGTCTGCAACTCTTTCCACACCTTAACAACCCTTCATATCACAAACCCGATCGTCAATTATCTCGTAATGTCATTGAAGATATCAACCTTAGGACATGAACAGAGTAAGTAGAAGCAAGCTATTTATTTAGCGAGTTTATTGCCATAAAACCGGAGTTTTGGGTCCATAATTGTTTCGTATTTATGTGTGTATACCTGCATTCTTGGGTAATGACCTCCATGAACCCTCTCCATTGGCGAGAATGTAGTTGGTTAAGATCTTATCTTCTTCAGCCGTCCATCTCCCTCGCTTCAACCCCACTTTCTCACAGCACGGAGTCCTTCCCATCTCTTGTTAGTCCCTATAATAGTGACAGTCCCAAATGAAGTATTTTTGTCTACAGGATTTTCATAAATTGAAAAACGACTACAGATCAGGAAATAGAGAAAAGATGGACAATTCTTTGGTTGATAGTGAGGTTGTGGGGGGAGAGGAAGTGAGATGTGTAGTATTGATGGTTCTTTACCCAATCATATATATAGAAAGATGGTGATGGCAAGGGAGTATTAAAGACCATGATTTAGACATGGGAACGTGTACGTCTCATTTGTATTAAGGTCTTAATCTTTCTGGCCCAAAATTTACAAAATTAAAGCCAGCAAAGACTAGGATCAACAAGTGTTCAATAAGTGAACCCTATCCACTCATATTTTACACTCAAACTGCTAAAGAGTTCATGAAAAGAATGTTAAAAGTTAAAAAAGGCAAATTGAAAAGGGATGCTTTCAATTACATTTAGTAATTTCAGATTATAGAAAAAGAGATTGCATGAGATTCAGATTGAAAAGTCGCAATTTTGATTAATATTTGTTTTAAAAATGGACTAATTTTATTTTGTTTATATTTATAAAAATAAAATAATAATAATAATAATAAGGTTATCAATATTAATAAAAATTTTTATATATAAAAAGACTAATTCATAATTTTATGCCTTAAAATTTTAAGTTAAAATATGAAGTACGTTATTTTTATTCTCAAATCAAAACAATTACGCTTTATCTTGTAGGAACAACAGGCACACGACAAAAACCTACAAGTGGTCGACCGGAGACTTTTAGCTTTTGGCAGTTGATGAACTTATTGAGAAATTAAATGAGAAATATATAGAACAGTTGGCGGTTTCTCTGATGATTCACATGGTAGGAAAGGCCCATCACTAAATCCTCTGCAGCTGCAGGCATTCATGAGGTTTCCTTACAATGTCGTCATTCCCTTCTGTTTTTACAGAACTTTTTGTTAACCTAGGTCTTGTTCTAGTACTATGATTCAGCATTCAGGTGTCATTTGTTACTGCAAGTAGGTAAGTAGTAGCGCTTTATCCACTAACATCCAAATTTTCGTTAGGTCGATGAGGTTAAAGAAATATTTTTTACTTTGCGGTATGTTGAGATTCTTTTTGTGCCACGTTACTCTTTTATCTGTCAGTCGATGTAGCCCATTAGCTGGGGAATGTATTTTTCTTAGCTTTGCAGTGAGTCGTATGGTTTCAGGGACCTAGAAGCACATAACTGTCAAAAACACAAATACTCTTAACAACCAAGTAAACATTAAAATTCTCTAGTGTATAAGAAAAAACTACCGAAAAAATTAACAAACAAATTTACTAAACTCAACTAACTATTTACATAGCTTGATCTTTCTTCCCATAATAATAAAATGTCTCACAAAGTTTCAGGATTGAAACTGAAGTTAACGTAAAAATCAACAAAAAGAATGAGAATATAACACTACTTGCCTTCTTTCTGTTTTTCCTCATTTATGGACTTTATGACCCCACACCTATGCAACAACTACGTATTTTTTTCTTTTATATAACAAAATAAGTTTTTTTTTCACCGTATACAGTCACATACAGAATCGTGTAAGTGATCATATCTCTTCAGCATAAATTCACTCACAGAAGTACACAATCACAGAGATATACAAATGTGTATATGACCGTTTCTCTTCAGCATAACCTCACTTGCAGAAGTACATGGTCACAGAGAGATATACACTCATGTATGTCATGAACACGAGCATGCACATGATTGTGTATCTCTTCACTCTTCACGTTCTTTTTCACATGATTCTAGAGACTTACAAGATTGATCCACACAATCGTGTAAGTGAAGACACGGGAGTGTGCCACTTTACACAGGTGTGTGTGCTTACATAGTTAATATATAAAATAATGTAAGTTAAAGACACAAACGTGTAGCACCCTACACGACCATGTCTCCTTATAAAAGAACTTCATTCATCTTGTCTTCAATTGTTCGTCATTCCCATGAACCATAAAGGCATCTACGATCACCAAAAGTCTCAAAATAGGATTGAATACTCAACAATTTCCCTCCCATCCCAATTATTGGAAAGATAGGTTATTCTCTAACATCTACTTAAGAGACATCCCGACAAGCTTACTACATATATCATATTTGCATTCAAGAGTAGCTTTATTCAACATATCAACATAATTCATGTATGAATGAATCTTCTTCAAAACTAATTATTGCTCCTCCACAGACCTCAACCGATGATATCTTACGTCTATATGCTTTGTGCGGAAATGATACATAGTATTTTAGTTCAAGCCAATAATGCTTTGATTATCACAGAATACTACACAGTCTTCTTACTTCACATCAACATCTTGAAGGAACCTTTTCAACCAGAGCATCTCCTTATAAGCTTTCACTGCAACTATATGCTCTACTTCAGTTGTAGATAAAATCACAATTTTAGCTTAGATTGCCATGAGATGGCTCTCCCTGCAAACATGAACATAAAACTTGAAATGAAATTTTTTTCATCAAGATCTCTAACTATATCTGCATTTGTAACACCTTCTAGAGTTGGCTCACCATCATCAAAACACAAATTCCATTTTGATGTGCCTCTAGAGTATCTTAGAATCCATTTCCTTGTTTCCCAGTGAACCTTCCATAGATTTGACAAGAATATGCTCACCATCCCAATAGGTTGTACAATATATGACCTTGTACACCATTGCATGCAATAAAGACCCTATTGCAGATGAGTATGAAATAATGGACACACCATCTTTCTCTTTTTGTTTAGTAACATACACGCTTACTCAGCTTGAAGTGAGGTTTCAGAGGCGTGCTAACTGGCTTGACATGCTTCATATTAAACCTTTCTAGTACTCTTTCAACTTATCTCTCCTGAGACAACCACAATCTCTTATTCTTCTTGTCTCAAGTTATCTTCATGCCTAAAATCAACTTTGTAGGTTCCAAATATTTCATATCAAAAGATTTAGACAAATGCTTCTTCAACTTTTAGGTTTTTCCAACATCTTGACTCATAATCAACATATTATCAACATATAAAAGAAGAATGATGAAGTTATCACTTGTGAACTTCTTGAAAAACACATAAGCATCTGTATAAGTTCACTTGTAACTATGATCCGTTATATAAGAATTGAACTTCCACTACCACTGCCTTGGAGTGTTTTAACCCATATAGGCTTTCTTAAACTTGTAGACCATATTTTTTCTTGCCTTTATCTTTGAAAACTTCTGGCTACTTCATCTATATCTCTTTTTCCAAATCTCCAAGCCTGAAGGCTATTTTAACATCTAATTTTTTGAGTTCAAGATCCAAACAGGAGTCAGACCTAAAACTATTTAAAGTAAGGTCATCTTGATTATTAATGAGAAGACTTCATCAAAATCTTTACCTTTCTTTTGACTGAACTTTTTTACCACTAGCTTTTCCTTGTGTTTTACCAGTTTGTCACTATCATTCTCTATCTTAAACACTCACTTATTCTTTAGTTCTTTTTTGTCTTTTGGAAGCTTCACAAGCTCATATGTATCACTCTTTCTTAGGGAATTCATCTCTTCCTTCATAACTGCAAGTAAGAGATCTTTGTCTTTATAAGATGAAACCTTTAGCACATTTTTCGACTTCCCCTTAGCAGTAACCAACAAGTATTTTGAACTTGGACGCCTTATAGAAGGCCTTTTCTCCCTTGTTGGCCTTAGAAGTTATATATCGCTAGTTGTTGAATCCAATTACTCCCCATGCTCATTATACTCAAAGACTACATCTTCAGCATTATCCGAATGCAATTCATATTGCTCAACATTACTAGGCTATATTTGATTATCATCAATATATGCTTGGTCACACACTTCATCTCCTTTATATGTCAACTACTTAATAGTGGAAGACATTGGAAAAAAAATTAATAATGTCATATGATGAGCTGTTGTGTGATGACTTATTTCCTCTTAGAAGACAAATACCTCTCTCGTGCTCTTAGAATACCACATCCCTGCTCCTAACTACATTCTGCTTCTTAAGGTTATAGAGTTTGAAGCCAAATTGATCACCATCATACCTAACAAAGATGCAAGATATCATCCTAGAGTTAAGCTTTCTTCTCTGATCCTTAGGTACATATCTAAATACATTGCAGCCAAAAACTCTTAGATGATGATATGTGAGATCTTTACCAGTCCACACTCTTTCAAGAATCTCAAAATCTGGTGGAACTGAGGGAGCTCAATTAACCAAGTAGACTGTAGTTTGGACTTCTTCACCTCAAAATTTCTTTGACAATATAGATATTCTAAGCATGCAACGAACTTGCTCCACTATTATACTATTCATCCTCTCAGTAACACTGTTATACTGTGGGGTCCCTGATTTTGTCTTTTCGTGTATAAGGCCATATGATATACAGTAATCTTCAAGCACCTTGGAAGTATACTCACCATCATTATTTGTTCGTCGACACTTTAGCTTCCTCTCAGCTTTCTTTTCTACTATGACATGAAATTTCTAAAAAGTTTCAAATACTTGACTCTTTGAGTTCAACATGTACACCCAAGTCTTCCTCAAAGCATCATCAATAAATGTAACAAAATATTTATTACCTCCTAATGACTCCTTCTCAATAGGGTCACAAACATCTTAATACACCAACTATAATATCTCTGACTTCCTTGTAGATCCTTCCTTGAAGGAGACTCTATATTGCTTTCCATCCAAGCAATGATTACAAGGATTAAGTGGTAGTTTGCTTTAAACTAAAATAAGGGTTTTACTAGCCAACAACTTTAATCCCTTATCACTCATATGTCTCAATCGTTGATTCCACAGATTTGGAGAAGTTTTCTCTTTGACTGTGCATATTTCTCCACCACCCTACACCTTTGAGTGTGTCATGTACAACGAGCAACATAACTCTCCCCGAGCAGCATTCATTCCTCCTTTCAATTTCCACTTTCGATCCCTAAAAGTAAGCTAAAATCCTTCTTTATTCAACACATTCATTAATAACAAATTTAGCCTTAGATCAGGGATGTATTATACATCTTTTAAGGTCATTAAGCATCCTACCTTTGTCTTAACCCAGATATCACTCATACCAACAATCTTATCAAAACTTTAACTTCTCTTCTTTACACTCCCAAAGTCGCCGCTCTTGTAGTTTGAAAAGTACTCTACCTTTAGAACAAAATGATAAGAAGCTTCTGTGTTAATCAACCACTCAGAACCTGAATTATTGACATGGAAAAATTTATTGTCTCATAAACTAGGGACATCTCATCATCTGTGCTTGGAGTTATTGCAGTTGTATTCTTATCATCTCCATCATTATGTTGATCTTACTTTTTCTAATCCCTCTTCTACTTATAGCAGAACCCCTTAATATGTCCTAGCTTATTGCAATAGTGGCATGTCTTTATGTCTTTGTCACCTATAAACTTCGATATATTCTTAGACTTGTCATGCCCTTTTAGGGCCATACTCTTATTCTTTCCCCTAATTTTTGTCACAAAAGCCTACACATTGTTAACTTTTATCTCCTTTCTTCTGATTTCTTCAATAAACATACTCTCTATAATTACATCCAAAGAGAGCACACCTTCAGGAACTTAGTTTCTAATCATCACCACCAGTGTCTCCCAACTAACTGTAACAATCTCAACAGGAACAAGGCTTGAAGCTCGTCATCAAGAGTGATCTTCATTGTAGTAAGCTTGTTGATTATATCTAAGAAATCACTTAAATACTCCGACACAGATTTCTCAACTTTTAACTTCAAGTTCACAAGCCTTTTAATCTGAGAGGCCTTATTATAGGTATTCTTCCTATCATAGAGTTCTTCTAGTTTTTTTTTCATAGCTCAAAAGGATTCGTTTCTTAAGACACATAGTTGAATATGTTGATATCAATTTATTGTTTAATTGTGCCTAAAGTTTTTTGCTTCACCTTTTCCTATTTTCTATCTGACATCTTTTCATATTTCGAAGGAACATGATCCTTCACCCCTTTATTTACATTAATAGGATCAAAGATATCCTAGCAATATAGCAGGTCCTCCATTTATGGGCCTCCGAATAGAGTAGTTTGATGACGTCAACATGACTATAAAATTGTTTTCACTTACCATGATGATGGCTTTAATATCACTTATTGGGAGACAATAACACAACTCTCTAAAAGATCAACCAAATATAGGCAAAAAAATATTATTCAAGTTCAACCAACAAACTAGTATGAGAATGAGAAACTTGACAATAAAACAAACACCAAAATTTACATAAAAAGCCCTCAAATGTAGAGGAAAAAAATGACAAGCCAAACTAATAAGCAAATCCACTAAACTGAAATAAGGATTTACAAAATTTGATCTCTCATCTCACAACAAGAAGTTGTCTCACAAAGTTTCAGTATCGAAACCAAAGTTGATGTAACAATCAACAAACTCCCAAATCAATCCAAAAAACAATTCAGAAAAGATGAGAATACAACACTACTTGTTCTCTCTTTAGTTTTCCTCACTTTTAGAGGTCATGACCTCACAATCATGCAAAACCTTCATATTTTTTTATATATCAAGAAATAGGTTTTTCTACACTGTACATAGTCATATACACAACCAAGTCTCTTCAGCACTACCTCACTTATAGAAGTACATGATCACAAAGAGATATATAGTCACCACACAAATTCGTGTATGCCATGAATATAGGTGTGTACACTATCGTGCATGTCTTCACTCTTCACATCCTTCTTCACACGGTTTTAGAGACTTACATGGTTGATCAACATGATTGTGTAACGGTCGTGTGTTACTCTACACGGACATGTGTGCTTACACGGTTAATATACACGAAAGTGTAAGTTAAGAATACAAGCGTATAGCACCCTACACGACCGTGTCTCCCCTCAAAAGAGCTTCATCCGTCTTGTATTTACTTGTTTGTCATCCCCACGAACTATAACGGCATCTACGATCACCAAAAGTGTTAAAATAAGGCTAGACACTCAAAATTGATGAGGAAGTTTCTATAGAATTGTTCTACATATACTACATCCTAAAATCTAGTATAGGATTCCCTTAAAAATAATATATGGACTGTTTATCTAATTTTGGAATGATGTCACGTGACACTCTGTCATTCCTTAAGAATGGAAGACCAAGACATGATTCCAACTATTCGTAAGTAAATTTGAAGGAATTAGAGAATTTTCATCCAAACAGCATGTGCTAAGGTCAGAAAGAGCGCTACTTTTTTCTTTTACAAAAA
>JAOQMQ010000195.1:16036099-16048286 GCA_027563845.1 Erythroxylum subrotundum | reverse complement strand
AATTTTATCCTTCTGATTTCTCTAAAGTAGAGCTTATTACTCTTGGTGATCAGCTTGATAATTATATTGTTGATATGTAATCTGATGATCGATTTTCGATATTAAATGGGATTAGTGATCTTGCCAAGAAGTTAGTTGAAACAAAAAAGGATGTTGTGTACCCTTTGGTGTTTTTACTTGTGAGATCAACTTTGATTTTGCCTATTGCTACTACATCGGTGGAAAGAGCATTTTCTGCAATGAAGATAGTGAAAAATTGCTAGCGCAATCGAATGGGAGATTCTTGGATGAATGACTGTTTGATCACATATATTGAAAAAGATATCTTCAATAGTATTGACAATGAGAAAATTTTACATCGATATCAAAATATGAGGACTCGTAGGGAACGATTGTAATAGGTTATATGTAAGAAGCTCAAGACAATGATGTAATTTTTTGTTTATCAAATATACAAATAATTGTATTTTTCAATAATATAAGAGTACTTTAAATATTTTGCCCCCACTTAAAATAATTTCTGGATCCGTCCCTGCCTACCATCATATTGCAATATGACCTAAGAACAAAAACTCCCTATAGAAGTTAATATGACTATTTGCATAATAAACAACAACAAGAACAATTATAAGCACCATTGAACTTTTATCTTCATGGGAAAGCTCATTCACGATTTCCAGTATTTAGGATTTTGCTTCCTCTTCTTAGCAGATTTCTTTTTGCAAATTTGGATTGCAAGAAAAAATTACCAGGGATGTCTGGGACATGGTTTATAGCTAGTAGGGTATCAACGTCCTCTGTTTGTTCGATATCTCCTGTCCCCTAATTCGCTCAACAGTTGTAACTAGAGTCAAAATATTGGCCCAATTCATCTAACAATGCTTCAAATATTGGGAGGGGAAATCATCCGCGCCATTATCTAGATTCTCCGCATTGTTTGCACTGGAATTGTCAAGAGTTATCTTTCCCTGAGAAATATGTGTGACAACTTGTTTAACCCTCAACCCAACTAGTTGATTATCATTATATTGTTGCTTGTTCTTTTCCATTTTCTCCACTTCTGAGTCCTCATGTCTAACATTTGGTGTTGTAGAAATAGAAATTGCTTCCTCTAAATTTCTCCAATTACACATATAGTAGATTCAACATTCTGCACATTCTTTTCATTATTTTTCCCAACTACATTAAAAATAACAACACTAGAATCCCCTATATCAATTGAATTTGTCGTCTCTTTAATTTCTTCACTTTCACATACTTTGGTTGCATCATTTGGATTCTTCACATTCTTTTCCTTTTTCTCCTCTGCAGCAATATCATACCCAGCTACTGATTTTTCTAGTGTGCCTGGTTTCATATTTCTTCCATTACCCTCCTCATTCTTATTTATCATAGGGACCCAAACTTTGGTTCCCTCTTCATATACGGCTTCCAAGCATAAGACAACAGGATTTTATCCTCCTCCAATTCTCCACTATAGTTATACTTCATGAGAGGAATGTATTAAGGCAATATTTTCTTGTGTTCCACTTCAATTCACACCCTTGCATAACCAACTCTTTTGATTTTCATGGTATTTTCGTCCATAGCAAGAGGAACGTCTAAGTAACTAGCTAAGTAGTTTAATCCTTTAGATGACCAGTATTCAAGGGAAATTTTGTGCAAATTGACCCAAATAGGAATTGTCTTGATTTTGCTTCTGTCAAGTTTGAATCTCAACCTCCACTTCTTTAAGAAAATTGGCTTACCTTGAATGTGCCAAGGTCCCGTATCTATGACTTTGGCAATCATTTCCTCTTACACGAATCGAAAAATGGATAACTCATCTTTAGTTATCAACATTGATTGAAGACCCCATTTCTTCCAATTCATATCAGCCTAATGTTGCACATTTGGGTATGCCAATCTCTTTTTGAGGAAGTATCCGCTAGTGACGCTTGCCATTTAGCTGCTCCCTGCTGCAAAACTTCTACAGGAGGGGTGACAGGGCCATCCTTATTTCCAGCTATGTACCATAGTTTACCAAAGATCTTTCGGTCCCTAACAAGTCAACTCTATGACAGATTTCCAACATTCTGGGGTGATGGGATAGTTTGCTAGGTGATTGAGAGAGAGGGAAAATTCTCATTCTCCGATGTCTGGTTGGGATGTGAGCTTTTCTCCTACCCTCCATTCAGTTTGTGGTTTCAATCGAAAGCATATTTACATTTAGTTTTACCCTATATGAATATAAAAGGACCACTTAATTCATCAAAAAGATAATAGGTTAAAAGATCCTATAATCAAACTTAAAGTAGTAGGTGGAAGAGGAGGAGTCCAAAAAAAATGGTCGACTTTAATTATTAGGGCCTAAATTTAAGTTTAGTGTGGACGAAAGTGATAAATTAAAATATAATTTGAGTATAAATCGTGGACTTCCTCTTAATTAAAATTACAAAAATAAGAGCTAGAATATTTTTTGATGTTTGACCTCCGATAATAAGTTGGAGAGACTGGAAAAAAGATGTAATATTTAACTACTAAATATAAAAAAAATTCAAAACTATTAAATGAAATAATAGTAAAATATCCTTCAAAATTTGTCTTTTATTTGTAAAATTTGATATTTTACAATCTACCTCTAAAATAATTAAAAATTCAATCATCAAAACTACCCTAAATGGATTTGAATAGCAATCACTTTAATAAAATTGCTATATTGTCAAAAGGCAAGTATTTTAAAATTTAAGATGTTAAATTTGAAGATAATTTAATTTATATTCTTAAATTATATTTAAAAAAACACTTCACAAAATAATAGTCATTAAGACTACCTAAAATATAATTTTGATTATTATGTGACATCTTGGAGTTTATTTCAGAACTAGATCTATGATGTAACATCATGAAATTTGTTTTAGAATTAGACCTATACGGGCATTGCTTTCTAAGTTTAAGCGTGACCTTCCTCTTTATGTCATTACGCCATTGGGATTTTATGGCCGATCTCGAAGTTGCTCATTACAGTCAAACAAAGCTTGCACATGTTCTATTTCAATAGCTCTATTAATTTCAAATGATTTTACAAAATCAATTAATTATTAGGCCACTGAAATCCCATTAAGTATATCAATATAAATCTTTAGTTTCTCTTAATCTCTGTTGTAGTTCCACTCACTCCCCAAGTAAATATTTCCCATTCTTGATCTTATACAACCCAGATGAAAGCATCCCTTTTGATTTAGCATATAGTCAATCTATCATCAATGGAGTTTCGAGTGCTCTTAAATCTACTTATACCTCATCTTGTTTTCTTCAAGCTACCTATCCAAGTGTGAATGAACATCATCATACCAGAGTGCATATCCAAGCTTAAAAATATTTGGGTACATGTGCAGTTATAACTTTGAAAAAACAGAAATGAAACAATTTTTAGACATTAAATTTAATTATAACCAGTGACTATCTCAAGAAAACAATTCACAAACATTCTACCTCCATCCACTCTTTGAATCGGAAAATTTCTGCTTCTATTAACAAATAAAATCCCCCAGTTCCTTCTCTTTCCAAGAAATGACTTGCCAATATGACCACTTCCCTTCAAAATTTTATGTTTATCAGGACGACTAGACTACAACTGTTTCGGTTACTCGGCTTGAAGAAGGAGCTTCCACCTGCCCCATAAATTAAAAACTTCTGTCACTAGCTTTAATATGGGGGATGCAGTCTTCAGCTTAACAAATACATGCAACCACCAGATATTGGTGAAAACATATTAGGATATAGGAGTATGCAATTAGAGTTCCATTTAATCTCAAGGATGAACACAAGAAATTGCCTATCAGGTACAATTTTAGAGAAAATGAAGTATTCCCCATTCAGTACATAAGCGAAATGACATGTAAATCCAAAAAAAGCATAAAACCTCACAATATTTTCATGTGTACTATCAATCATTTTATATGCAAGAAACAGAGTCTATCCACATTAAAATGATGCTAGAAGCAAACATTTGATCAAAAGTTTACCTTAGCCGATTTAAAAAGTTCGTCAAGAACTTCAGACAGAGTCGGATGAGCATGAACTGCATATTTAATATCCTGCACCATGCAAAACATAAAGGTTTTCTTACATTTATCATCTAGAATAAAGTGAGCTAAAAGCAACGTATCTTAGGCATGACTTATATCACTTCCAGAAAATTCAATTCAACATAGGGGGCAGGTATTAACAGAAGAGAACAAAAATTGGAAGCTCCTTGTTTAGAGTTTGGAAAAAATCAGCCTGAGAATAAACTGAGCTGTTAGAAGGTTTGTTTAATACATGTCTCCAGTAAGGCGTTGGATGATCTATGGCACTAGATGCCTCATGAATTAGTGCTAGCACACAACAAATAGTTATCTGATCTCGTAAAAAGAATACCAACCTGAATACGTGTCCCCAAAGCTATGGCATTGGATGCTTCATGAATGAGATCTGCAGCATGCAAACCAAAAATATGGACTCCAAGTATCTCTCCATTATCAGGTCTGTATATAAGCTGCATAAAATAAAAGAAAATTAACCACAAAGCAACCAAATATAATTTAGACAGGTAAATTGAATTCATGTCAAGTATATAAATACATATATATATAATTTTATAATTTTATAATTTTACATATCATGCAGAACTTATATGGACATTACAAAGGCAACTTACGTATGCAGTATGTTAATAGATGCAATAGCACATCAGCCATGTTGCTATTGAATAGATAAATAAAATATCAACTATTATGAATAAAATTCATAGAAACACATAGCGTACAGCCTTTGGCTTGCGGCTGCCAGCCAACTTTTAGAAATAAACACACAAGGCATAGCCCAATAGTACTTGAAAATCATAAAAACCATCTTCCCTTTACTCAAGTTACCAAAGAGTAAAAGAAATCCCGCACTCATCAACATTAACAAGTGCACTACTAAATAACTCCTGGTTTAAATGATAACTAAGCCATATAAAAATGGTTGCTTTATATTGAGCATATATGTCTGATCCAACAGGTATGATAATAATGGGCACCAACAAACTGCCTTGGTCTAGCAGATAATAAACCAAGGAATCAATTAATAAGAAACCATTCTGGAGAAGGCAGTAACAGCCATTCACTGAAGAGATAGTTCAATGCCTAAATTTTGCTAATGATTAATATTATAATCTTTACAAGATTACTGTTGAAGAAGGAAATTTTCAAGATCTATATACCTTTGCAAGACCTTCTCCTTCGTTTTCAGCAAGTGCCTTGGTGTTGGCCTTAAAACTTGTCTTGGCAATACTTACTTCAAACCCCTCAACTTCAGCTTTCTCTCTTGCTTGAGGCTGCAAAAAATTGGTCCTTGGTCATAAGTACAGAAAAAGGAAAGAAAAAACTGAACAACATTACTCATTGTTAAGCAGCTAAACAAAAAATATAACCTAGAAGACAGTTGACTAATCAAAAACAAAAATATATCTATGAGGTTGTTGCAACATTTCAATAACACACCTCTGTCAATCCCACCATACTAATTTCAGGATGAGTGAAACAGGCTGCTGGAATGCTTAGATGATTAAGCACATGATCTCTTCCAGTGACTTGTTCAACCACTGTGTAAAGACATACACACAGAAGATGCAATGTGAGCCAAATGAAGAATCAGTCCAGAAGTTGTTTAATTCTGGTAACAACTCACCTGAAATTCCTTGGGCACTTGCTGCATGGGCAAGCATCATTTTACCATTTGCATCACCAATGCAATATAAATGAGGTACCTGTAATTGATTGTAATGGGATCAAATCTTATCAATGATGAATAAATGTCACATATCACATTGTGCTAATACAGATCAGTAACAAACCAGATTTCCATCAGTGTCAATAACCCTCATTCGCTCATCGACAGGAACAAAACCACGTTGAGTTGCCACATTAATCTGGGTGTGGAAAAGAAATTAGAAGATTATTTTCTTTCTGATAACAACTTTGAATAATTGCAACCAAATAATTAGAATAGCACACGCACATTCTCCAAGCCAAGACCAGTTGTGAATGGAGCCCGTCCAGTTGCAATCAGTGCTGCATCTACCTGTAGAAAAAGCAAATACCAACTTACTATAGGGTCCAAGATGTATGAATATACATCAAAATGAACAAAGATCATAATTGTGATGGGAAGAATAAAGGCACAGTGCAAAGAATTCTGATTACAATAAACCAAGGACATAGTTCTATTTTTTGACACATGGTACTGCATGCGAAGTACAAAGGAATGAAAATAAACTTGCTATTGGTACTTGTATAACTTTTAAAACATGAAATTGGATTTTAGTTGCATTCTTGTTATGGGGGATTTAAAAGTAAAGCAGGCCCAATCTACATTAGCCATTTAAGATGTCTCGAAATAGTCCAAATGAGTCCATACGCCAAGTATTGACCAACTAGTTCAAGATGGGGGCAAGTATCTCTGGGATGAACATCACAAAGGAGCCACAAATATAGAAGGTAACCTCTTTCCATATCATAAATAAAACTATTTTTTTCATTCAGGAACATCAAAGTCTTAAGGATCCTTAACATCTCAATCCCAAACTTCAAAATTCATACAACTTAAATTACCTCCAAGGTATCTTTATGCTCCTTGGTCTTGGCATCAATGAGCTCGATAGTAACTGGTTTTCCATCCTTCGCTGGAGTAATCTATGAAAAAAAAAATGGAAGTTGAATGGAATCCATACTAATAAAAAAAGAGAGAGAGAGAATACAAAGACCTAATAGTCCAGCAGCTCACTAAGGCCCACACATAGAGGAACTTCTAAGTTAAGTACCTTGGAAGCAAATACGCCAGTGTGATAGTCAATCTTCCTCGGATTTATTAGAACTCGTTGGGCCAATTTTCCAATCTCAGGATCAAATCCAGGCATAAGCTGATCTAAAGCTTCAATAAAAGTGACCTAACAAAAGAAAATTATCTTCATGGACTTGATTTTCTGGATAAACTTCAAATTGAGCAAGGAAATACCATGAAAACATCATAAACAAGGACCACACCAACTATGAAAAGGGATTAGCACGGAAAACCTAGCAAGTCAAATATTTTGTAGCCTTAAAAATCATATGTTTTAGTTGATAGGAAAGCTTCAATAAACAAAGATAATTTCCAAACTACGGCCCATTCTAATAACACGTAAACAATGTCAAATACAAGTAAATTTGGAAAAAATTTAAGAAATTAATCAAAGAACAATGAAAACATTTTCCTATACTAAGCCAATATCTCCCAAGTAAAGTTGATGTCAACAAGGAAAGGGGAAAGAGAAGCATTCATCATACAATTATGGAGACTAAGTTTCATCATACAATTATAGAGCAGAAGTCGTATTTAATATATTCTGATTCCCAAAAATGAAAAGAATATAAACAAGAAAGCTACCTCACTTCCCAGTGCAGTGTAGACATCGCTGAATTCTAGACCAATGTAGCCACTGCCCACAATGGCAATCCAATCAGGAACACACTCTAACTTAAGAGCATGGTCACTTGTAATCACAGTCTTTCCTGGAGGTCATGCATTGAATCAGAAATAGTGCATGCGAGAAAGAAGATATATGCAGAAAACAAAAGTAAGGATCTTTTTGTTCACAGCAGGAATACCAGCCTCATCCATGAATCTCTAACAATTGCAAAAGAACACAATCTTTACAACTAGCAACAACTTCCAACTGCTTGTGAATGATTGTTACAAAAGTCAAAGATTTTTTAATCCGTCAGTACAAAGATCCAAACCAATCAATCCCAATGATGAGAGGATTTATGCATCTTCCAACTAAAGCCTGCAATATACCTTGCAAAGATCTCCTTGACTTCCCAAAAGGACTTCAGAACTGCCTCTTTTTTTAGGAACAAAAAATGGTAAAATCATCTTCAATCAGTGTCCAGATCAGACACTTTATATTTACATTTATATGCTTACTAAATGGGGATACTCTGATTTACCTAACTTTCGAGCATTTCATATTGCCAAATAATACATAATGAAGGGAAAAATGAGCACTTGCTTTGCAAGTTTTGTAGGATATAAAAATATCATTTTTTACAACTGTCTGCTTGAGTAGAAAATATGAAATATGAATGAAAGTTAGATCCTGTGTAACAAACATGAGCAAGGATGAGAGAAGAGAACAAATAGCTACCATCAATTTCAATTCCCTTAGGAACAAACGGCACAGAACCAGTAGCAATGATTATATCTTTTGCAGTCACTATGTTGTCTTTCCCATATTTCACCTTTTGTGGGCCCTGATGAATTAAAGAAATAAAGGCATAAAAACATGCATGTCTATGACTAATATTGACCTTAATGGTATTCAAAATTTAGAGCAGCAGAAGTTTCGTTTTTAGCGAGTGAACTCAGGAACATATGCTTATGATACAAGTCAGAGCATCACTCACCAAAATTGTAGCCATGCCGGTCAGTATATCCACACCCAAAGCCTTCATAGAATTCGTCAAATTATTACGAATTTTTGAGGCAAGATTATTAGCATGATCAGCTACTCCCTCTCTGTCATACCCAGCAGCTGAGACCTGGCACAAATTTCAAACAGAACATTAACATCCCATTGATCTATTTTTCATAGTAGGACTAGAATTCTCTTTCTCTTAAGTTCTTTGGTTAGCATAAGCATTGAAGGACAAAAGGGAGTCAATAAAGACGAAGCCTTGTTACCTGCAGACCAAGAGCTTTTAGGTGATGCTCACTCTGAAGTTCACGCATTCGACCACTCACAGCAAGAAGAGCCTTCGAAGGAACACAACCTCTGTTCACACACGTACCTCCCACTACATCCCCTTCTATTATAGCAGTTTTTAGACCCTGTTTAGCAAAACCCATGACTAAAATCTTCTAAACTCAACAACTTCACATACCAACCAAATCAAATTATCGAAAAATGTACCTTCTCGACGGCGTGGAGAGCAGCACCGTGACCGCCGACGCCAGCTCCGATAATGATCAGATCGTAATCGACAGACTTGGGGGCACTTCCATTGTCACCGAGGGAAGCTAGAATCTTACTGGAGCGAGCTGGAGCACGGAAGTTGCTAGTGGACTGAGACTTTGCAGAAGTAGAGAGCCGTAGAGCCTCTCTCCTGAGACCACAGAAGCGGAGATTCACAGGCTTGGAAGGCGCAAGAAGGAGAGAATCGAAAGGGAGATTGGATGGAGGAATGGTAGTAGACGTTGGATGTGATGATAGTGAGAGAGCGAAAGAAGATTGCATACTGCTTGTTGATGTGTTACTGAAATGAGAATCAGAAAGAAGAGAAATGTGAGGACTTTGAGACAGTATGTGCCTTTGTGCTTATAGAGAAGACGGGTAGAGGAGTGGGGTTCGATTTTGGCTTTGAGAAGTCCGTTGGGAGTTGGAGAAGAGGCGGAGTAAACAAAGTGAGGTTGGTAAACTACCTGTTTAGTATCGACTGCTCCGAGTCATTTCATAATCTTACATATTAATTATTATGACTGAAAACATTAGAGTTCGATTTTTCTGTCTAATTTTATGGTGTTTTATTCTGTCGCATAAATTTCAGCTATTTATTTATGTGAGTCCTGTGTGGATCCCGCATAAATGAACGCAAGATCTGCATAAATGAATAGCTTAAATTCATGAAACATAATAAGATACCATAATATTAGACAGAGGATCCTATCCCACAATTATATGGTTCATTTTGTAAAACATTCTTTTTGTTAATAACCTTCTATTGAATAAACTCAATTCAGTGTTTAGATTATCGTCAATACAAAAAGGAGACAATCATCACATTCTAAATCTGAACTTCTAAATTTAACCTACGTTTTTTCAACCGAAATTGAATTAAACAACAATTAGAGCACATAGCCCAAATCAAAACAAGAATTTAAACTAAGACAATAAATTAAACCAGAAGTTTAGCAAATGCAGAACACTATTGGTTTGCGGAAATTAAGCAATATTTGATATAAACATTAGAGGTTACGTTAAGCTGGGAGACACCAAATATAGATCCTCCAACTCGTTGTCGTTATTTCAATTAATTTCCCCTCAAGTCCTTTTAATATTAGGATCTCTCCAATCTAGTTTATCACCTTTTCCCGAAACAGATGAGTTTATTGTCAAGTAGCTCCAAAGACTCTCCTATCTTTTATTTATATAATATATACTAAGGATGTCAATAAGCCGGGCCGAGCCTAGGTCTCTCCTGACCCGGTCCAGCCTAGCCTCGGGCTGAGTGAGGGGTCAGCTCGATATGTCCTTACTTTTTTAAAAAAAATTTACAAAATAATATCATTTTTGTCATTCCGGTCGGGCCACGAGCGGGCCAAGCTGGCAGAACTATTTTGACCCGTGGGCTGCCCATGGCCAGGTCAACCCGAGCCAAAATAGAGCTGGGTTGGCCCAAAATTGACATCCCTAATATATACAGTATAACTAAAACCTATTTTAAAAGCTGATCATCTTCTTTCTTAAGGTCTTTCAAGTTATATTCACATTTCATAATTTCATCCCAGTCATATTTTTCACATAAAAATTTGCATAAAATCTTGAATTTTTATCCACAAGATAAAGGAATATTGACAATTAAAGAATAAATGGACTATAAATTTATAAACTTAGCTACAAAAAGTGTAGTAATAGTTGATAAATAGATCATATTAAATTTTTTCCTTGGCATTTAGTCTACCTTTGACAAGAAACCATAGAATGAATGCTGGTTTAGGTTTTTGGAGCCCTAAATCAATGCATGCCATGGCACCTTGAGGTGAGACTCTATAATAACTTTCACATATGATTTGTTGGTATATTGATAAGAATGATGGTGTAGCCATTTGAGTAAGTCTTTCGACCCTAAATTAGGATTATAATATAGCAAGTTCTCAATTATTGTTGAAAACCCTTTAGAGAGATGTGTTGGTCAATGCCAAGAGTTCCTTTCAAACACTGCTACTACTTTAGAGTTTTCAGGAACAATAGATTTAAGGAGTTGAATTGTGGTAGCTTATATAAAGGTCCAAAAAAGTTCTAATTGTCAAACCAAAATGATGTGTTTTTGCTATTACCAATTTTGAATTTAAAGAACTTTGAAACTTGGCCCTTCATCTTTAATATTTGTTTGTGTGTCTACGACGACCTTCCAAATTTTAGGCTTGATATACCATAAATTCCTTCCTTTAAGAAAATGTGAGTGCATCCATCTTATATATAGTGATTACTAAATTGTATATCCATCTTATATAGAGTGATTACTAAATTGTGTAGAGCTTCCATATCCTTTTGATTAATAGCATTTTATTCATGGCACTTATAGATTTGGGAGGTTGTCAAGACACATTTGTACACCTAATTAAAGTATTGAATTAGCAATCCAAAAGCTTCCAAGAGTAAGAAGAGAAAATTCTTGTTTATGGAATCAAAAGCTTTATAAAAGTCCACTTCCAAAGCATAACTTTTGACCTCTTTACTTATATAGTAGTTCCTAAATATTTTTTGAACAATTAGGATATTGTCACTTATAGTTCTTTTATAAACTAAAGCCCTTGGCTTGGATTGACCAAATTACTTAATATTACTTTAAGCCTTAATGCAAGTAGCTTAGAAATTTCTTTGTAAATGACATTTACAATAGGTAATAGGCCTATAATCAATGAAAGATTAAGGGTTTAGAATCTCAGGAATTGAGAAAATATGGGTTTTATTGAGCTTACTAAGAATTTTCCCAAAAGAGGAAAATTCCTAAACTATTTTTTATGAAAATTTGACTTGTTAGGTTCTAGATTGTCTAGAAGAAGTGGGCATTCAATCCATATGGACCTAGAGTCTTGTTAGAATTTAGAATAAGTAAAGCTTCAATATAGTTGAATAATGTTGTTTTATCTTACATTTTCAAGACCTCATTTATTGGTTTTAAACAAGTCTCCTCCTAAATTTTGTGGAGCTTAGATAAGGCTTCTTCTTTAATAAGGTTGGTGTTATGAAACTTCTATTTCTTAAGACACTTAAGCTCTTTTTTTATTGCTCTCATTTCCCTAGGAAATTTATAAGCTTCATATCTCTAAGCTCTAAATATAATTCTTTTATGAACATTCTTTTCAATCTTTGGGATTTTTTAAGTGGCCTTCTATTTTAAGATATGAAACCCTTAGTTGC
>JAOQMQ010000195.1:15991004-16010237 GCA_027563845.1 Erythroxylum subrotundum | reverse complement strand
AGGAGTGGCATTTTTTTCACTGATCTTTTTCTGATGTAGGTTGTGTCTCTGTTAAAGGATGATAGTACTTTTATTCAGGAATTATTTGCTAGATTGAGAGCGCCTTCCACATCGGCTAAATCAAAGAAAAAATTGGTAACCTTGGCATCTAAAGACATTATTTTGCGTCTACTATTCGTCACCCTGATAACTTGCAATGTTGAAGTTGGAGTATTTTCTATAAGTTAATTGTTTTGTACCTTTCACTACTCTGTACACTTAACTTGTGTACCATTACTTTTCTTGGTTAGGAGTAAATATGTTAGCACGGTGCAAATTGTTCCAGATAAGGTCTGTACACGTGGGAAGAACTAAAACACAACTGTTGAGTTAGCTAGTTTGACCTGAAGTCCAAGCAGTAAAAGAGATAGCTAGACCATCAATTAATTACATTAAGTTCTTTTTAGAACATGGTCATTAAAGAACTGTTAATTTACTTTCATTTCAATGATCAACTTCGCCCACAATGATATCTATGCTACCTAGTATTGTCATAATATCAGCCAATTTCATTCTTTTAACTAATTTAGAAATAATTTGCAAAAATTGATAAAACCTGGAGGATGAATTTTCCAGCGCCAATGAAATCCACCCTGATCCCCTATCAGAAAAACTCCCAACTCCCCTTCCGGTGCTTCGACTCTCACATAAAGTTCTTGTTTCGGCAATTCAAAAATAGAAGTTTTTTTACTAATGAACTGATTCAAAATCATGCCACTCTCCATCCCTTTCTCGATTAAAATGCCTATTTTCTAGATTCTCATAGGCCCCCACATCTCCCTTTTCCAAGCGCACATTTTTATAACATTCTAGACGACCATTTCTTGATGAAATCTTTGAATTTGCTTTTGATTTCCATTTGTTTTCAGTATAAATATTTTCTCTAATGATTTAACTGTAGTTTAGCATATTTTATAAGCTGGGTTTTGCTTATGATTTGTCGAATTGAGCAGCAAAAAGTTCATCTTGTGTTTTACTATAATTGCTAAAGGTAGAAGAAATCACAAAAATTTGCAAATTTGACACCCATAATTATTAGATTTCGATTTCTTCTTACATCTTTGACGCTTAAGCATCTGTTATTTATATGTCAAGGTGAAAAGCTTCTTTTCAACCATACTGTGGAAGTATAGATAAAAGATGAGCTAATAGATTAACAGGTTGAAGTAATCACAATTAACTAAGAAGGTATGAGAAATGATAGAATAGTTATTCGTTTTGAGGTATGAGAAATGATAGAATAGTTATTCGTTATGTTAAAGTTCAGTGCATCAATGATTTTTTGTGGGTATTTCTCTTACTAGTATATGCCATCACGATATTTTCAGTTAATTCTCCATGTCTTTTATGGTGTTTGACTCTCTCAATTCTTATGATTTAGGTATTTTTCTTGCATGAGTTTTGTAACCTAAGTAAGAGTTTGCAGCTGTCTCAGTGGCTCCGATTATTTAGGTACATGAAACCACCTATTCTAGAATTAATATTGTAACTTTCTTTCTAGTATCTATGTATGGTAGCTCTTTATTATTCAGTTCACATGTTAACTTATTGTACTTTAAGAGCTAAAAGTTAATATTTTCTTGTAGAGATCTCGTTAGCGAAGGTATTCTAGAAATCATTGCTGAAGCTTTACAGAATGAAGACAAAAAGCTTGTATTGACGGGGTAATAGTGACTTTGTTGTTTCTAATGATCATTATATTGTTCTATTTCTTTGTTTACCTTTGAATTTTTTACCCTGGTTGCTTAACCTGTCATTACTTTATTATTCTGGTGCAGGACAGATATCCTTATTCTTTTCATGAGCCGGGATTCAAAGCTTCTGCGATCTTATCTTGTTCGGCAGGAAGGGATCCCACTTCTAGGACTGTTGGTATGTGTGCCCAATAAGTTTATTTGCTTATTGCACACATCTTTGTGGAGATTCCCTCCTATCACATGCTGATATAATAATTCCTTGAAAACCTAATAACAGGAAACAAAATGGGTTCCATTAGTGGCTTGTGATGAGACTTAGCTTTGATGTTATGCCTTCAAGATTGATGTGATGACGCTCAAACATGATGGATTTGTGGGAGTTCCCTTGAAGGAAATTAGTTCAGTCATTTTCTTTTGATATTTCGTATAAGGCCATAAGATTAAAATTTAATTACTACAAAGTGCTACACTTTGTTGAGGTATTGATTTGATTTGTATTAAAATTATGCATGGTGCAATGGTTTTGGCCATTACTTAAAAGTCGAATGGTGGCCTTGTGTTCATCAACTTTTGACTCTTATTTTTTAGGTCATTTTCTTCTCATTAAGGATAATTTCTTTGCTTAGAGAACAGTCAATGAAAATTGAAGAGTTTTGAAGAATTTGTGCTTTTCACCTTTAAGCTGTATGTAGTTAAGTTACATTTTGCTAACCGCTGTTGGTTTGGTAATGTTATTTTGTTAGATTGTTACTTTTGCATTAGGCTTTTTGCTACTTATTCATTTCTTAGCTTTCTATATTAGTTGCTACGCTGAAAAATTTTGATGAAAGGAATCCAAGGGACCTTAGTTACGATCAAATTTTGGTGTAGGGATTTTAAATTTGACTGTTCTTTTGGTAGATATATGTTATGAAGCAACATGCATGTTTGAATTCCATTCTTTGCATGTAATTTCTGGTAAGTTTTGGTTCAAGCAAGTGCCAAACTGCTGTTATTGTAGTTTGTTTTCTTTGGTTGTGTAATGTTATTGTAGTTTGACCATGTTTCCATTAATTCAGAGAGCTAAATAGTATCTCATTTTTCAGGTTAAAGGGATGCTAACAGACTTCAAAGACGACATGCACTGCCAGTTTCTTGAGATTCTTCGGAGTTTATTGGAGACTGATAATCCGCAGGTGCCTGGCTCTATGGTTCATTACACTATGCATCCATTATAATTTGCAATTAATTTTGTAGAATGTTAATGAAGTTTTGATATGTATATTTTCTATTGTTTGTTGATTTGCTTTTTATACAGTTTGATATCTATGCTAGTTCTTTCTGCTGTTCTAGCTGTTTGGGCATTAATGTTTATTACTTTTTTCTCTGTTTCATGTCCATACTGAGTGAGTTCTTATAACTTTTAAAGTTAATGCTATAGTAAAAATTGAATTAATTATTGGTTCTGCTTTAATATTTGTGTATACCAATGACTAATTGACGTGTGTTAGGAAGTTAGGAGTTTCAACCTGTTATCTAATGTAGGGTGTTTAATGGGTAGTTTTAGGCTTTTACCCTAGAGAAGACTTCAAGCAAAGATAAGAGTTGCTGTGTTATCGTATCTTCACCGTCTAGCTTTCAATAAACTATCTAGATTCCTTCACTTGGAAATGGAACTTGCTGAGCATACTTCTATAGCATGGTTATTTATCTTATTGGGGAAGAATGCTATTGGTTTATGGGGGAATGTATTTCCTTTTTCTATGCCTCAGTTCGTCAGCATTCCATTGGATTTGACAGTGATCTTTCATGCAGAGAGATAATATAATAGAGATTTTCTATGAAAAGCACTTGAGCCAGTTGATTGATGTTATAAGAGCATCATGTCCTACCGAAACTATGGCCCAATCCAGTGATAGATCTTCAGCGTTTGCTGGAAAAATTGAAAATCAAACTTGTGTGAAGCCAGAGATACTTTCAAACATATGTGACTTGCTATGCTTCTGTGTTCTGCACCATCCTTATAGAATAAAGTGAGTGTCTAGCATTTTCTTTCTCATCCTACAGGCTTAATTGACTGATGAAAAGAGACGAAATATGAATTTCTTTTTTTTTTTCTCTGTTTGCAGGTGTAATTTTCTTCTAAATAATGTTATAGAAAAAATTTTGTTACTCACAAAACGGAAGGAAAAGTACATTGTAGTTGCTGCAGTCAGATTTGTTCGCACGATCCTGCTCCAACATGTAAGCTACTTTTTTGTTATTTCTTAGTTTTCCTTTCCATTTTGGAAAATTTTTTCTTCTTGTCTCCGTTATGCATTTGCCTCTTGTTTTTATAATTTGGGTCACAAATGTGGTGACACATCAATATAACATGTCATATTCTTATATAGTCATCAGCATGGGTTGCTATATTTATCTTGGAACATCCATAGCAATTTCTTTATTTATTCTCTGGAGGGTTGGGAATTATTCCACAAATAATGCCTATCCTCGCTGTATGTAGTTTGTTGGAGGCACTTAATATTAGTTGGCGGGAAGATATTGATTATGGTGCAATCCATAATCAGTTTTGGGTGTTAAGATAAAATTGTTGTATAACGTGATTCTACGAGTTGCAACTTGCAAGAGCGAGCTTTATACAGGTCTAATCAAATCTCTCCTATAGGCTGGTTATGTTTCGTAAATCATTTTAAGATGACTATTGTATACTTGTAAAATTCTTATATTCTGGTTTCCTTAAAACAGCTTCAAAAGGTGTAGTTACGCGTTCTCATCCTGAACATTTTTACTCTCACATTCCTTGGGTTGTTATGGCTCTCCATATCTCTTGGCGGGCTTATTAAATTGCTCACGAATATCTTTGTGTATTAGTCTTTGGTTAATACTTTTTCTAATGTGTGTCAGGATGATGAGCATTTGATAAATCATTTTGTGAAGAACAATCTCCTCAAGCCAATTATAGACGCTTTTGTTAGCAATGGCAACCGATATAATCTGCTAAATTCTGCTGTCTTGGAGCTGTTTGAGTATATCCGCACAGTGGTATGGTATTAAAATGCCTGCCTTCTGCTGCAGCGATGCATAAGTTTGTTTTCTGAGATCTGTGTTTTTTTAGGCAAATATGAAGTCATTGCTCAAGTACATAGTTGATTCATTCTGGAATGAGTTGGTTAAATTTGACCATCTGGCTTCCGTTAAGGCTTTACAAATAAAATATGAGCAGGTATCCTCTATTTCATTTTTTCCTGATTTTCAAGTGGGATTAATGTATGCTTGTGCTAAGTAGTGGAGTAATTACAGTGCCTGGATAACACTGGAGCAAATATTGCTAGGACAACGTCAGATCCAAGAAGAAGGATTGATGAGCGTGCACTGGAAAAAGAAGAGGAAGACTACTTCAATGGAGACAGGTAGGTTGTTGCAAATACTGCAGTTTGAACAATTTGTGGTACATCAACCTTTCAAGTTGCTTAGTTTGAACACATAAGCAGTGATGAAGAAGACACTGCATCTGCATCACAAGCTCCTAAAGTACATGTTCAATCTATTTTATCCAACGGTGTTGCCACAAGGTATGACATATTACCCCCTATATATTACCCCCTATATGTTAGACCTGACATTTTCTTAAAATTTTATGTACAAGCTGTTATATGCGTTTATCTTCTCCTTTACTTTGTTGTCCAAGATCTGGACTGGTTGATTATGATGATGACGAGGATGTCGAAGACTACAGGCCACCACCTGAAAAAGAACACGGAACTTCAGAAGAAGATGAAGCTATGGAGGCCTTTAGATTGAAGCGCAAATTGCCATTGCAAGATAAGGAGCCTGAGTTAGCAAAAAAGCAGCGATTAGGGAGAAACTCCAAGTCAAGCGAGGGTGTTTTTGCCGCTCTGTGTTCAACACAGAGCCATGCAGTCTTACCTAGCAAGAAAAATGCTAGTACCATACAAGTAGCTTCTTGTTGTACGTACACAAACAAAGACTTGGTTGAAGAAAATCATCAAGAGAAGGACTCTACCATTTCCAGGAACTGTTCTGATAACGGTAGTAGTTCTCATGGGGAGAAGGAACCTCCCGCATCTAGAAGTTGCTCCGATTTTTTGCACACCTTAGAAAACAGACAGTTAAGCGGAGATGATTGTCCTTTAATACCACCAAAATCCTCATCAGAGATGACTGTAAATGGATCTTAAAGTTATTTGATAGATTAATGTACCGAAAGCTGGCATTGTTAATTTCGTAAAATGTGAAGGGACCGAGAAACTCCAAATAGGAAAGAACCGACATAGGAAGGATGGTGGGTTGAGCTGTTTATGGATTGATGTTGATGATAGGAGACTCCTGTACAGTGCTACCCAGGTCAGGAGGAAATACTCGTGACATGGGTCTTCATTCCCCGTTCTCACTTTGAGGCTTGAGCCTTATAATGGTTGTTCTATACAAGAATGCAAAGCATTATATTTTTTTTAAATCTTTTTCGATAAATTTAAGTATCATTCGTCCTTTTCTTCTTCTCCTTGGATCATTGGAACAGTGGTAGAGAAAAGGCATGATAGTTGCCCTTTATAGGTTCCATTTCCATTTCTTCTAGTAGTTTATGCGGTTGGTGCCTTTTATATAATAGAGGAGGTCATAAGCCTACTGTTCTTAGCCGGAGTAGCGATCTAATTATAGAACAATGTAAATTACGGTTTGTAAGTGACTTTCTACTGTTTTGAGGAATTTAACATACAGCATTTCAAGTTTGGCCTCATTTTTGCTACACCTCACCCCCTCCGTACTTTTGCTCGTGTTAGATTGGGTATGTGTTTGAGAGAAATTTTGTCTGGTTCATCTTGTGGACGATCTGCTCTTGGTTTTAAGGAATTGTAAAGAAAAGGCTTCTCAATCTCAAGTTGTATCAAAATCAGATACAGACGTGCCCCTGCTACGTTCTAGACATTGGGCTAAGTAAATAAGACCGAAAACATAACAAAAGATGCATTTTGTTTATAGAATTCCCTCCGTGGCCATAAATTTCATTGTTAACCCGTGAAATGAATGGGGCAGGCAATGTTACACGCCACTCGCTAGAACTCGCCACGTGGTGAAAATGGTTCACAAAACTCGCCACGAAGGTAGAAAGTAGACGGACGCGTAAGCAAGGCTACTTGAACACGTGTCGTTTACCCTTTCTCTTCTTAATAGAAGACTTCAACTTACCCTCCACAATTTCTGTATCAAACCAACCTACTTGTTTTACCCCGAGAATTATTCCTTGCTTCCTTCCTTAGGAGTAGTTATATTCTCTTTAAGTCGTAGTCAGTTCCTATATCTTTATGTGTGTGTATCTGATTCTATACAGAGGGGAAAAAACAGAAGAAATAATCAATTAATAGAAAATGGGGGGCGGTAACTTGGAGACTCGATCATTGCTGGACGAAATCCGTAGCTTTGACAAGGGTTGTTTCTTCGACCTTGGCCATCCTCTCCTCAATCGCATTGCCGAGAGCTTTGTCAAAGCAGCCGGGGTATTATTATTTCCTTTGCTTGCTCTATATTTAGTCTCTTTCTCTCTGTTTTCTGAAACTGAAAGAGATTGGTGCTGGTTTCAACAGATTGGCGCAATCCAGGCGGTGTCACGGGAGGCTTACTTTACGGCCATCGAGGGTACGTGTAATGTATTTTACAGTACCAGTATTATAATCACATTCTAGCTTTTTATATATCGTTATGGTCAGGTTCTGGAGTCGATTCAAGTGGTTTGTCATCGGAGACCTCCGATGCCGGCAGGAAACGCCACCGTTTCCCTGATCTCAGAGGTCCTTCACTTTGATTACTTACCAATTCAACTTAGCTAGTATGCAAAATTATGATATGACAAACTTAAACATTTATACGGACCTGTCACCTAGATGCTCATTGTCTCTATTTGGTTTACCAGTTACTACTTTACGTTAGTGGATAATACCATTTACGTATTATTTGCTGTTTATTGTTGCATTCAATTTTTTCAGGTGAGAACAATAGAAAATCTCTTGAAGCCCTGGTGAGTTCTCTGTTGCTCAATCCCCATATTAGCTATATCGAGTCATTTAATCGCTGTCGCTTATTCCTGACGTTATTTCTTTCAGGTGAAGAGCACAGGAAAGGAATCCTTACAGTGGGGTTGGTATCCATGATCTTGTCGTTCCACTCTCGGTTTGGAACTAGATAATTATCAGTAATTACTACCCTAGAATATGAGGACTTTTAGATTTACATGACCACTCTACCAGCAGCTGACTTCTAAAAGCATCGTGTACGAACCATACGGGGATAATCTTTAGACAGAAATAGATCGTTGTTGGAGAATAATTTTGGATTTCTAGGATTTATTATAAGCAATCTAAGTTGACTCATTACTTGGAAAAACTCATTGCGGGTGTTTAACATCCAAAGTGCGTAAACATCTCTACTGATTAAAAATATTGCAGGACTGGCTGCAGGGATGTATTCTGGTCTCACCTATGGACTGAGAGAGGCTCGTGGAGCTCATGACTGGGTAAGTGCTAGAAACTACCTGAAGAGGTGATGTTTATGAAGCGTAATTTACCCTGGGGTTGATTTGGTGCAGAAAAACAGTGCAGTGGCAGGTGCAATAACAGGCATGGCACTAGCACTCACAACGGATGATGCATCCCACGAGCAGGTCGTGCAATGCGCCATTACTGGAGCCGCAATTTCTACTGCAGCAAATCTTCTCACCGGGATATTCTAAATCTTGCAAAATCTGGGTCGTCTTTGTTCCAACATATGGCCCTGTCTTTCTTTCTAGTTTAGAACGTCAAGTTTTGTTACTTTCCTGGCTATGTCCTTGCTCTAGTTTTGTTTCTGGAATGGTATTTTAAATCGACGTATTTGAAGGTTTTGGTCCATACATATGCCATAATGATGCCATTTGGTCGTTAAATACGGCCGGCCGTAGAGTTGAAATAACATGGCTTTGTCTTAATCTTCCAAGTTTAGAATTATGTTTTCGGAAAAGACTATTAAATCACGTAAATTTTAAATGCTAAGCAAGGTGCCAAGAATCTGTAGAAATACAAACCTATTGCTAAAACATTGATTGTAATCCGTAATCGTTATTTTTGATATTTGATAGTAGCGTCTAATGATCGTTAATCGTTAACCTGAACGTGTGAGGTTACTATTTATATTGATCATTTTTCAATTCATAATGCGACTGTTAAATTAAATCTAGAGATCGTATCCTATGTTATTTGGTAGTTAGATTCAATTAATAATCGTATTTTGATTAATTACAACCTAAGAAAAAACCAAAAACAAATTAGGTCTCTCTCTCTCTCTCTCTCCATTTAGCTATCTTAATTAATGTCCCCTCGAAAACAATAAACAATCTAAATGAGATAATTTTCTTTTTCTGTTAAATATGTGTATCGTTTAATTATTATACTTTTCATATGTTGGCGAAACTTATGTGAAGGAAAAGACCCTAATGAACATTTTTCGTCGTCGAATTTGTAAAGAAACAAACTAACAGAAAAATTTTACGCTCTGATGCTAACTGTCATAATATTAATTATTGCGTAAATAAAAGAAAATAAGCAAATAAAAATGTAAGAATTTATGTATTTCAATCTATTACAAATAAAAAGATATATTTCTTTTATTAGATAATACAAAGAGAATAAATAATAGCAACCTTATTAATTTTCTGAAGATACTAATTTACAAAATTCTTATCAAAATATTTATATATGATATAATGTAGATTTGTGACTTATCATATTGAATACTTTTTAGAAAATTTTTAATCATTATTAAACTCAAAATATTTTCTTAATGTACCGCGATATTTTAATTTTCAGCACTTAAAATTGGAGAGCAAATTAACAACTATTAGATAGGTCAATTTGTAAAGCAAAATATTTATTATTCATAATATTAACAATTATTGCAACTTTTTTCTAGTATTGAAATAGATTTTAAATTCTTAAATAAAAAGTCATAAAATATATTTAATACGGTTCCTATCTCAAATTTACCCGTAGAAAGATAGAATTAATATTAGTTATATTAGTTTTGTACGCATATAATATATTAATCTAATACAAGTTAGGAGAAATAGTAATTCAATGCTTTTTCTTATTTTTATGTGACATATTTAAATGATGCTAGAGTTTTCTGTTTCTTAAATTACACTTATTTCTGCGCAATTTAAATAATATGAAAGTCATGTTCAATAATAATAAAGAAGTATAAAACAAAAAAACTTGGATTGTGTATATATATATATAAAAGAGTGTCTCCATCATCATCATTATTATCATCATTAATTTAGCGTCTGGAAGGTCTGATAGTACGCAACCTTACTGCTATATAATAGAGAGGTTGTTTCCGATATATTCACATGCAAATGTGACATAAAGATATTACAAAAATTATGCATGGATTTAAAAAAAGATAGAAATCCCATTAATATGTAAGATTTTGGGAGGTTTAATAGTGCAAGCCTAACCCCTAACTAGTAAGGAGACTATTTCTAAATGCACAACAAACAGAGACAAAACTTAAATAAATAAAATAAATGAATAATATTAGTAATATTAAACTAAATAAATACATAAATAACTAATACTAAGAGAATAATTGTGACAAAACACATTCGATAAGTGGAAGATGGTAGATGAGAAACTATCAAAACTACACTCATAACTGGTGACGAACGCGAGGAGCTTCTCAAATGCAAAAGTTTTTTGAATGAACTTAAGTGAAAAAGTTGAGTCGTAAGACACAACGGCTAGCCCACGACTAACAACTAGAAAGATAGAGATTAAACAATTAGACACTTCTTAGGAGGTAAATACTACGCAATAGATTCATAGTATTCGGATTTATATAACCTACAAGACTGCACACATGCTCTCTTTAAGAGATATCCTTTACCCATATCCTAGCACGCTAGAGTTTCCTATTGCGGGCAAGTCCTCGGTGAGATCCAACCATGCCATGTCATTCTTGATCACTTCCCCCCAGTTCTTTTTAGACCTTCCTTTTCTTCTCTTATAGTCTCTAAGAATTATTTTCTCGCATCGTTTCACTAGAGCGTCAGGGTGTCTCTTTCTCACATGTCCAAACCACCTAAGTCTTGTCTCTTGCAAATTGTCATTAATACTAGCCGCCTTTAATTTGTCTCTCACCATACGATTCCAAACCTTATTTCTTCTAGTAATGTTACAGATCCACTGGAGCATCCTCATCTCCGTAACTAAAAGCTTATTATTATGTATTCGTTTGATGGGCCAACACTATATCCCATGTAACATTGTTGGTCTAATTACCATTTGATAGAATTTACCTTTAAGCTTGAGTAGTATCTTGTTTTTACATAAGACTTTTGATGCACTTCATCATTTGAACCACCATGTTCTGTTGCAGTGAACTATATCGTCATTGATCTCTCCATTGCTCTGGATGATAGACCTTAGATACTTAAAACATAAGTGTCTCTATGTTACCTAAATTTGCTTCTTCACCCAAACTCAGTTAAAGCCTAAATTTGAATTCAACGAGTGTTGTCTCTTCATTTTATAATAGAAAAGTAGGTGGATATCACATATAATTAGAAAATGAAATGAAAGTTTATGTCTTTTCTATTAGATATGTGATTTACTAAATTGTATATGTTAGGATAGGATTTTTAATTTTGATTTTATTACCTCCCTTTTTCATCCACATGATTTTAATATGAAAATATGACCTTTTAGCTTTTCATTGGCCTAGATGTTGAAGCTATCAAGTTTCAAGCGGGTCGGTCATGCTTGTTATATCTTCCTTTGGTGTTAAAGTGTGAGGATTTTCGATCCATATTCTTTCGGTATCTATAAAGTTGATACCAATTGATATTGATATAACAAGGTACATTCTATGTACTATACCCACACAATTTTGATCCTTTAGGATTCATTCTTAAAACCTTTTCTTTGACTCATATTCTTTTTGATATACTTAATGATTATTCTTGCAAAGAGCAATTTTCTTTTATATGCTTATAATCACCAAAAATATGAAATCTAACGTGATAAGAATTAGAAGTGTTAATGTCATATTAGAAAGACGTGTATGAAATATAAGTTTCTTTAGGTCTTATTTAAGTTAGGTACAATTTTATGTGATTCTATAACCTGTAAACATAATATAAAAAAATTCCATCATTGTTAGATCAATCCATATAATTGGATGAACAATGATCCAAATGTCAATAAATGGGAAATTCAAAATAATGGGGGATGGAAATGCAGAAATGTCTACAATACCTGAACTTAATCAGATACAATTTGAAGGATTTTGTAGATTCATTGATCGGGGTTTAACAGAAGAGCTTTATAAGTTTCCAAAAATTGAAGATACGGATCAAGAAATTGAATTTCAATTATTTGTGGAAACATAACAATTAGTAGAACTGTTGATAAAAGAAAGGGATGTTGTATATGAATTGCGTACCTATTCCTCTGAATTATATGAATCCGTGGGATTAATTTGGAAAACCAGTAGGGATATGCAAGAACAAACAACTTTTACTGGAAACATTCTTCTAATGAATTCCCTGGGAACTTCTATTGTAAATGAAATATACTGATCAATCAAATTTTGCAAAGTCTCGGGATCTATTACAGGTCAGAATTGGACCATAATGGAATTTCGGTATATAATGATGAATAAGAGGTCTCATTTAAATGAGGGGTATGAAATTCTCGTTGTTCGATACTAAGACCTAAGAAATGAATTGGTATATAACATATTATTTTGATGAAATTGTGTCTTATATTGATTGTGAACATATTCCTTTTGCTTGTAAAGTGGCCTATGATGATTGAGAACTTATTTAATGTAACTTTGATAGAAGACACACCTATTTGAATGAGAAAATATTAAACACAATTTTGGTATGACCTTGCATGAAAATTGTATAGTTTTACCTTATGAACCATGTCTTTTAGGTTTAAATTTTGAACCATACATAAACATATGAAATTTATCTTTAGCTTAGGACCTAAAAGATGATACATTTGCATTGAAATTTTAATGTTTATAATTGAATTTTGACTTTTTGTAAATGGTCATCTTTAGATTTGTTTGAAAAGATAATTGTATCATCTATATATGCTAATGAAAATTCTTTGACTCCTAAAATATTATCCATAAATATTCGATATTCGATAAATTCTAAGGGCTTGTTTTATTCCAAATGGTAATATGTTCCATTGATAGTGTTTTTGTGGTGGACAAGTATTTGTTTCTACATATAGTCTTAATTGCCAGTATCCTGATTTTGCATCTAATGTAGTAAACCAATTATGCCCTTTTAATTTATTAAGGATATTCTTAAATTACAACTCAATATTCTTGAAAAATTATATCAATTTACTGATACATTACAAAATGTAAAAGAAATTCAAAGATTTTTAGGATTATTAAATTATATATCAGATCATGGATTCTGAAGAGATTTAGCAAAAGCACGAAAACAATTACAACTTAAGTGTAGTACAAAACATCAATGGTCTTGGACTGAAGAAGATACTAAAGCTGTTAAATCATTAAAATATCTCTGTAAAGAATTTTTTTGGCTTTTTTATACTGGGAAGAAAATTTCCTCTTTTTCATACTCTTAACCTGTAGGCATTCAACCAACTTATTATATGAAAGCTCAATGTAACAATCATCACTATCACATTACAAGAACTTGAGAAAGAAGGTACCTCATTATTATAGATAATAAAACACATACTTCCCACCATTTTTTCAGATTCCTCACTCATCAAACGAGTAATGTTATCCTATGTGGTCTTAAGAACTTTCTTGTTCTTTAATATTTTACCCTTTTCTTCTTTAAGAACTTTTTGAATATCTTTTTAATGAGCTTTATATCATTATCATCTTTCTCACTTGAGGAGGTCCTTTTATAGTCAATTTCTTATCATTGGAGACTTTCTTTAAGAACTTTTTAAATATCTTTTTAATGAGCTTTATATCATTATCATCTTTCTCACTTGAGGAGGTCCTTTTATAATCAATTTTCTTATCATTGGAGACTTTTAAACCATACCTTTTCTTTTTGGAGTGACTTCCTCTTCATGCAATTCATTCCTCTTCTCAATCTTTTGCTTTCATAGATATCGCCTTTGCCTCCCACACGTTTAACAAAGTCCTAAGTAATTTTCATACTAATTCAAAATTACTATAAGTCTTACTAAGATCTTTGAGAGCATTTATAATGTAAATGAAATGAGCATATTTGTTGGAAATTGATTGATTGTTTTATATGAAACAAATTATATTAATGCACAAACATGCTCACTTTGGTCTTTTTCACTCAAGTGGTGCTCATATGTGTGATTTCAAGTGTGCGTAGTATGTTGTAGGCGGTTTCACAAATTGACACTTTATTGAATTAATTTATATAAAGAGCATAAAATAAAAAATGCATCATTTTATTATTTAATACAATGAATCTCTTATCATTATTGCTTTTCTTATGTATTTGATAAGTGATTGAGTTGAATGGCTCCACAAAATGGGTGAGTGGAGAGAGAGCTTAATTTTTGTAATTAAATTACTAATTGATTTTTTTGAAAAAATGAATTTCGTAAAGCCTGGCGGTGCGCCTGGCTTTTGGCCTGCTAGGTGCTGGAGTGCGTGCCTGGGCCTGTTGGTTGCTACCGTACGTGCCTAGCGTGCGCAGTTGCCAAGGGGTGTTCGGGCCCAGAACTTGGCTCAAACTGACAAACTGAAGCTGCGAGCAAGAATCTTGATTCTTCCGGAGTCCATCATCAACCACGTGAGCCACGAATGAATTTATCGCGGCCTTGAATCTTTAAGCCCAGTCCGAATTGCGGGGCTAGGAGGCTACATCAAGTCTCAATTAATGTCGCATTGATCTCGGTGTCTGTCAATATATTCGTCATTTGCAGCCTTGCTCACATCATCTGGTCGCACCATTTTTCTCATCATTCGACTTAAAAATTCACCTTTATAGCCAATGCCTTAAAGGTCTCCTTTAATTTTACTAATTTCTAACAACTTTTCTAACTTTTCGGTACCTTCATTTAACATTCTTATTCTCTTTTCCGTACTGACCAACTTCAATTTTGTTTCATCAAGCTCATTTATTGTAGATAATAATTTCTTCTTTAAACCTTGAATGATGTTCTTCATAGAGGAGTTTTCCTTCTTTAGCTTTTTATTCTTTTTGCACGTTTGGACCCATTTAGCATACATTAATTTATAGGCTTCATAAATATCTTCCTTTTTATCATTTGAATTACTGTCATCACTGTTATAATCTGAAATTAAACTTTGAGCTAATTTGTCTATGTTTTTCCCAGAATTTTCTGATTTATCCACGTTATCGTCAATGGTTACTTCCTTCTTGGTTGCTATTAAGAAAGCAACTGGACTTTTGCTATATAAAGCAACTAACACAACATTATTCACCACTTCTTTTTCACTGGCATATTTACTTTTGGATTCATTCTCACTCCAAGTGTTCGTATAAGATTTCCCTTTTCTCTTCTTCAAGGTGTTAGCACATTCCACTTACACATTGTCCAAAGCCTTGACAATTATGACATTGAATTCTCTTCACTTTTCTTTCACTCTTTTGAGTTTTAGCTTGTTGTTTGAAGTTGTTGTTCGATAAACTCCCACCGTTTTGCCTAAACTTGGGTCTGTCCTTTTTCACTTTCTTCAACCACTTAGTGAAATTTCATGTTAGTAATACCAAATCCTCATTCTCGTCGGATTCATATTTAAAATCATTCATACCTTTTCTATGCTTTTGTTCCCTGCAGCTGAATAAAGACTCTCATTCGTGATTTCCAAGCAGAATAACTAGAATCGTCCAACAACAGTGGCCTGGTAATTGATGCTTCTTCTCTTGTCACCATATTTGCGAAACACGAATCTGTACCAACTTACTGTACCAAGTTCTGATTCGGTGTCCTTGCTCTGATACCAATTGAAAATTTCCAAAGTGGTATAGTAGTTTCGCAAAATTTCTTATTAAGCCGCAGTTGTTTCTATTATAATCAAAAGTAGAAAAATTAAATGCACAAATGAAAATCAACAAATGAAATTTGGGCCCTCACCCAGCTTAATATTTTCACTAACGATAATAGTTTTATACAAGATTTTACTGAGTCGACACCACTCAATCCTTGACACTATCCTTCGTCCTTACAATCTGTGAAAGTATTTAACACCCGATAACTCGATTGACTCGTGTTAATCTCAATAGAGAATTTTCTCAACAACTTTTTAACGAAAGACAATAAACACACAACTCGAGTGATTAAAATAAACAACGGATATAAATAAAGGAACTTGAGAAAGAAATCAACTTCCCTAACAATGTAACTTCATCAACGAAAGAATAGGAAGTTGTCCACTGAAAAATCTGTTGTGAAGCTTCAATATCGTCAATGGAAAGTCCCACGCACAGTAGCAGTAAAATCACTAACAAAACAAACGTTTCATCATCGAAACATTGCAGACGATGGAGCTTCAACCACACGAAAAACTTCTGGAGTTTTTCTACAAAAACATGCTGTAAAAACAACCTAAGAAATCACCCAAGATGGACAGAAAAGTGCAGCTCCCAATCTGGACAAAAATCTTTGAAAATCAGCTTCCAAAAATTACTAAAAATCCCCAAAATTCAGCTGTCGAGTCACCATATCTTTATTGGTTTTCCCCACACAAGAAAGCAACAAAACAACTCCAATAAATCACACAATAGAAAGATAAAACATAACAAAAATTTGCATTTTTTTCACCCCACCACTTCAGTCCTGAAAATCTCACAAATACCAATGGAAAAACAGCTGCTTCAACTTCCAATAAACAATGATAACTCAAGTAAAATGCAGCAGCTGAAAAACACCCACTAACGCACAAAGACCAAGGAGAACAACGTAGTGGGCCAAATTCACAAAAAAACCCCCCTCAAACGTCGTTGAAGAATAATAAAAATATCCAGCTAAATCATGCAAATGTCAACAGTAAAACCATAGCTGCGCAAGACCCCATCAATCGTTCACAAACCCAAGGAACACATGACAGAAAAACTCAACAACATAAGTAGCATAATTCACCAAGAAGATTTCACTAGATAGAGTTTTATCCCATAAAATCAGTTGCAGAATATTACCCAAGATAGGTTATCCATTAAATCCCATCTTGATTAGGATTTTAAGCCTTATCAAACCTATCTTAAAAGAGTCTCACTTAAGTCTAATAGGTCCAATTATCAAATAATGTCCAAAATTAAATAATAAAATATCAACATACATCTTAACAGATTTAATCATGTCAACCAAGAATCTGGTTTATTTTTTTTAATAACCTTCTAGATTTTTGTATCAGTACTTTTTATGAGTTTTTCATTCACTGCTTGTAATCTGTTGATAATGCTGAGATGCAAGGACTTTTTACTTTAGACGTCACCTATAGTTTGAGTTGTTTGTTAAATTTATCAAGCTATTTAACTAGTCGTCATTCACATGTTCACTCGTCATTGTTATGATTAAGAGAGAAAGGATCACTTGAATTAAAGTTCATGGATAACAGGTGAAAGGTGTTTTGATATAGGTTAAAAAAACACCAACTCTTGGGTAGTTTCATGATTTTATGAAAATTTTATATGGTTTAAAAATCTTATAAAAACCATTTGTATTTTTTGAAAATTATGAAATAAATCCTTTCTTGTTAATTTTTGTTGAAGTGACAATGATGAAACCCACGACAATGTTAAATGTTTAAGTTAATGAAAAACCACTCATTGCCCGACTCGAGTAATTTCTCTTTTCCCCAACTCATCTGTTGCTTTTATTTCTTAACTTTTCCTGACATATTCTCTTGCATATTCATTCATAGACATACCAAAAAATCACATCATAAGTTTTCTCCTTCACATGCTTCGAATGTGAGTTTCAGTGTGTGCAATTGCAGGTGAGTTTGTGGACTTCCACTGTAATTCGTGTACACTAATATATACTGTTTTGTAATATTATTGGAATTCATGCCACTCGAAACCTTTTTAACAATCACCGTCTTCTAGGAAAAAAGACCTTGCCTATAGCAACCTCAGCGACCCTATCCTCTAATTTTGGAGCCTCACTAGCAAACACAATTAGAGAGGAGTACATCAATCTTCCTAAGCATTAACTCAAACTCCTCCTTATTTGGGTATTCTAGTATTTGCAACGCAGTCTTTAGTTTCCAAAACTTGAAGCTTCATTTTGCTAAACCCATATTGGTCGTTGTTGAAATAAAAATGTGTAGAAAGAGCTCACATTAATATCAGAGCTAGTAATTATGAGTTTTATCTCTTGACCTCCCCAGACCTCATCAGACCTCCTCAGACCCCGCTTTGTTGCGGGACTTCGGATTGGGTGTGATGATCTCTTGATTTGGAGATGAATACTTATCTTGTGACATACCTAATCTTGAATTAAAAAAATGAATATTTTTTTTACATAGGCGCTCTCAGTTCAGTTTGATAGAATGTGGGTCTCCAAAATCCAATGTCTTAGGTTCAAATCCTATGGAGCATGATTTTGTTCGTATTTTGTTAAGTCAAAAATTGGATGGAAAAAATGGAACAACAATTTCATTAAAGAAAAGAGGAGGTCTAAGAAAAGAAAGAAGGCATTAATTAATTATTAATAAAAGGTCCAACTGATCATCATACCTGTAATGTGAATATGCAGTTACGAATAATCTAGCCAAAGTAGTAGGAATTAGATTTAAGACGATTAGGGATTCACGGTTAATATGAAGCTTCCACGTCCTTTTAGCTAGGAGTGTTTTTTCATGATTCTTAGAGCTTTTAAGAAAAAAGGCTTTTTAGAGGAAAAAAGATTTAAAAAAACATGTTATTTATTATGCTTGTTCAAACCTTTAACATTCCAAATGAAAATTGATATTAAGAGGGTATGAAGTGAGAAGTTTCTTCTTTTTACTACCTGAGGATCTCCTCAATGTGGTAAAAGTTGAGTCTTTTTTATGGTTAATGTTTATAGCAGCAAAAGAGCTAGGGGAAGCATATAAGAGCTCCTGCTCTTAAAGTTTTTATACTTTAGAGGCATTAACTGGCGGAGTCGCAGGTACTTTGGGTTGGATATTATTGAGGAGAGGTATTCTTTTGGACTATTCCTTGAACAGATTATTCTATAACAGAATTTGTTATGTACAGCTATTTGCCTATTGTAAAGGAGTGTCTTCTGCACTGTCAGGTGTAGGATAACATTTGATAGTCTTTGATAGTGACTTGTTGTAGTTACCAGATGGACCCATGTTTATGCTTTCAAACCCATTACAATTTGTTGGACCAATGGTGGTTGACAAAATTAATCCTACTTATGTTTTGATAATAACAAAATGTATAAAATTGGTTAAGAAATTTATTGCAGGTATTTTGGATTGAAAGAAATCTAGAAGACATTATAAATCATTGAGGAATCAA
>JAOQMQ010000195.1:15969115-15979519 GCA_027563845.1 Erythroxylum subrotundum | reverse complement strand
AAATAAATAATTAGGATTAATCCACTAGCCTTCCAAACCAATCCGACTTAGCGAGAGCAGAGCGAAGGCAATAAGCTGGTGCTCTACTCTATCTAATAGGCATTTGGGGACCAAAGACTCCTTGCAAGAGGTACATTCTCTTATTTATACGAACATAGAGATTGGTCTTGAAAGAAGCGATTCCAAATATGGAACTCATTCTCTAAGTGTTACTTTGGTAGAGAGAAGTGGAAAATATGAAGCAATCATCAAAAGATCGATCGAAATACAAGATTAAGCCTCTACATTACAAGAACATTCAATAGAAGACAATCAGGGAGATGTAGAATTATGAACTCATTGTTTTCGATTCATATTTCTGTTTATATATGTTTGATTTTGTATTCTATCATGTGTAACAAAATGTCCAGTTAGTATTTATGTTAGATGAACCTTACGTTAATATTTTGATATGAATTGATTCTTTTTATTAATGCAATTGGTTGTTTGATATATTGTGATCTAATTACGCGTTTTATTTATATTCTAATAACGCGAGAATATTATATCATAATCTGATTTCATATGTAGAGATTGAGAAATCCTAGTATGAATAGATCTACTGTAATTAGGAGTTGATTGCAACCCTAAAGATAGGATAACATAAATCTTCCAGATTAAGATGAAACCTAATAGATGAAATCATAAATCAGTAACGCAATCCTATAAGATATAACCTAAGTAATTCAATTAGAGACCTTAAGTGTAACACCCCGTATACGGAACTTACAACCATCTACACATAAGGTAACCAATTTCCTGTACATACATTCATGACATGCATTTCGGTTCAATGCTATACATATACACATTACAAAACTCCCCAATGCTTAACATTATCATTTAACAGTAGTAAAACATTTTTACATTTACATCGTAATCCAAAAGAAAACATACAATTTCCTTTAATCATTACATGTACAATCATATTTAACTAAAAATGCCTTCCAAAAGTACTTTTTCTTCTATCTATTGGCCTTAGTCCCTGCAGATGTTTCCTGTAGCTCACTCATATGACTTGAACCTACACTAATTAACACCCGTGCTAAGCTTGAAAGCTTAGTGGGGAAACACTTAGTTTGGATGACCACTCACAACAGTTATCTACCAAGTACATACAATCATGAATATCACACAAATATAAACAATGATGACATACTTAATCAAATAAATAATGCAAACATGCTTCAATGTTTTTTTTTATATCGTAAATGCACCTTCAAAACTCAAACATTGATATTCAACACTCAATGATACAAATTATCAATACAAATGAAATGCTCATTCATATACCGATTATTTATATTGTCATACTGCATTTCTTATTTATATCTCTTTACTTTACTTTCTGTGTTAGGCCTGCACATTTTCTGTGGGTGTGGATAACGGGTATTGTGGATATCCGAAGATATCGAACTGTGGATACCCGAAGGTATCAAACTGTGGACACTGGTGGTGTCAAACTATAGCATCTGCATTGTAAACCTATAGGAATGCATATCTATCCACAACTAATACAATAAAGCAGGCACTATAACATTTTCTTTAACCATTTGCAAATTTCACAATTCATATATTAACAAATCATACGATATAAATTTCAAGTCATAAAATTTGTGTTTTCATTCATACATGCAATTCATAGTTTACCACCATTAGGAGGGTGTTAAAATCACACTTTTATAATCATACTATACATATATGAGCAATAAATATAAGTACCAATCATTTATATACAAGTAATTTTTCTTTGGAATGCATTATGCTCAATACTAAATTCCGTTGTTCAATCACCCAATTCACACATGGTAAGTCCTACTTAATTTATTTGGAAGTGTTTGAAAGGTATCATACACGTTCAAAAAGATTCGGTAAAAAAAATCAGAAACAAAAATAATGTCACAGTCGTGACAGACACTCTCTCCATTCATACCACTATTTTTTCCTTAATATGCATATAGTATAAGTCAGAACTGGGTTTCGAGGTCTTCTAGACATTTTTTCCTCTATGCCTATAGTTTCTATAGCACTAACAATTAGACCATTTGGACTTCTAAATTATGATATATAAGCAAAATATCACAAGCTGCTCCAAAACAGGGGCAACATCAGGTCACCTTTCTAGATCTCAATTTCCAAGGTCATAGAGCCAGAATTAAGTCAGAGTTCCTTCTAAAGATATTTAGCTCTATGGCTTATGTTTCATATGCGACTAAAATCACACACTTTAGGGGTTTATAGGCTGAGTTATGACTCAAACAATGTGTCTGACTCAAACAATTCTGCTACACAATACTCTCTTATCATATTCAACCAATTCTATCCAAGATAACACCCAAATAACACCAAAGCAACATCCCATAAACATTTCCACATCCAAATGAATCTTTATATCCATTCAATCATACACAAATACATAAATTAACTAAGTGAAGTCCCAAACCTTAAAATTGGCAAAGTAGTTCTTCTAATGCTTTTCCTTTCCTTCCTCTTTGGTTTTGCCTGAATCACCAAGTGAAAAATGATGGGATTAAGAAGGTCAAATGGAGAGGAGAAAAATCTAAAGCTAAGCTATCAAAGTTTCGTTCATCTCCCCTCTCCATATGCCTTTTCATGAATTTTCTAGTTTTAGACACATGTTTCAATCCCATTGGACTATATGTCACAACCTTATTGGACCATGTGTTACAGTCCTATTGGATCATGTGTTACAATTCTATTGGACACACATGTTTTAATCATATTGGTCCATGAGTTGACTTTAGGGAAATTACATATTAGTCCTTCTCCTTCCTTTAATTCCCACATTGGCCTATAATATTATCAATTTATTTCATTCCCTTATGTCTTAATTTTCTAATGTAATAAGTTTCATGCAATTTGGTTAATTATTTCAGGAGTTATACCCAAAACACTACAGGGTGTTCGAAAATAGGGATAGCAGCCATAACTCCACTTCAAGCCAGAATTCAAAAATCTTATAGGCACAATAAAATTTTGGTTCATAAAAGTTTTAGATCTATGTCTCTAGTTTAATCTCCACTTAAAATGATCCAATTTGGAGGTCTACAGGCCAAGATATGGCCAAATTACATAACTATATTCAGTGGAACCTATCCATTCAATGAGGTACACATCCCAAATCAACTAACTTCGGACTTATCATGCAAGAGCAACATAAAAACACAACCAATTTAGCCAAAAACAACTTACTTACTTATGGAATACTTCTTTTATCAATTTCCCCCACATCACATTCATAAATCTAAGCAACCATATAAAAAATTTCTATACATATTTTACGTCTAAGTATGTATGTCCATGTCGAAGCAAACAAATTATCGATTTACCCTTGTCTTTTACTTTAAGTACCATTATGTCTCTTACTATACTTAGATGTAGTCAATTCATTATGTTCACTTCTTAATACACCATAGGCATACTATAATACTTCCCAAGGTATATGTTGGTGTGTTACATTAAGATTAGTTGTTAGTAGACTCAAGGTCAGCTATTAGCATACTATAAGAGTCTTCATGGTCTAATACATCAACAAAACAATTGTATGATAAAAGATCAACCTGTTAAGGATTTAAGGGGATTTGAATTTAGATGCTAATATTTGATAACAACAACTTTCTAAATGAATTCTACTGTCTTTACATTCATTATCGTTTCCTATTTTTTTAATTATTTTTGTTTTTATTTTCTTTTTATTAAAAATCTAAAATTAATCCGTAGACTAGATAATAGGATAATGGTAATTACTAGTATTCATCGTCTGCATACGATCAACTCGTACTCGTTGGTACTAGCTATAACTACGTTGTGCACTTATAATTATTACATAATTGACCAACTCACAAATAAGTCAATCAACTTTTTGGCGCCGGTGCTCAGAACTTTGATATTAAAAAAATCTGAATACTATTGCTCTAGTCATTTTAATCTTATTTTATTTCATCTGTGTTTTTATTTTCTTTTATTTTAGTTTTGCTTTGTATTTATTTTCTTTTATTTATTTTAGTTTTAAGCAGAGTAATGGAACAGGTAATCTGTTTCCACAAAAGATGATCAAGCTCTAGGAGGAAAATGACGATGAATCATAAGGATGCCTACTGCAGCTTTGATGAGCAAACTGAAGATGACGATGAATCATTAGGATGCCCACTGCAGCTTTAACGAGCAAACTGATAAAGTAGTAACTAAAATCGGCGAGGGAATTGTCAGTAGAGATCCATGTAATCGTGAGATAAATAACTTCGTTCAGGCTAACCTTTCATTATTGGGAATACGAGGCCAAGTGAATACATGGCTCGAGGATATATTTGTCCCTAAAACTTTCAAAAGTTAATTGTCTGTTCCTCTGTTAGCATGTCATGATGTTCCATTCGTACTATGTCAAATAACTAAATAACTTACCTTTGATAATCTATATACAGTCTGCTGTGAGTTGTCAAGTTTGATGGCCCTTGAGGCACCCATGCATTGCTTAATGACCAACTTATGTTCTTCTGTATAGATGAAGAAAGTAGTTAAAAGAAGAAACGAGTTTTATTACATAACAGCAACTTCACGGGTAACGACCTGGGATATATATATATGTATAATTTCTGACATAATTTTCATCAGACTTAGTTTTTGGTGGAGGTCATGGAAAAGGGACTATAGGTGGGAGTACAGTGAAGGGGAAACTTCAGAATCCTTGCTCCTCAGTGGTCAGTTCTTCAAATATGTTTCCATGGTTTAGTGAAATTAAGCCTTGAATTTGAGAGAACATTTGTAAGAACTTAAGGTGGAACCGAGTCCCTGATCAGGCAAATGGATTGGCCTTCGTGTTTTACGCGCAATAATGACCGAGTTGATGATCTCATCAGTAGGATGAAAGACTGAAAGGACTTCAAAACCACGAAGGTCATTGGGATCAATTACTGGGTATAGAAATGCTCGAGCATCATGTGCACTCCTTAGCAACAGAAGAGCTCCAGTAGCCATGTGCTCAGCCAAGTGGTTAATGACCTGGAGTTTCTCTTCCTTGTTCATGCCCACGAGAGCTGCCAGGAAAACAACTTCATATTCTTTCAAGCTTGCTGAAACATGCATAATATCTGCAGTGTGGAAAAACATTCTCTTGGATAAGTCAGGATAAGATGAAATTAGGTGGAGGGCTTTCGAATTTGCCGATGGGTCAATATCATAGTTGTGAAAGTTGGTAGTCTTCAGGTGATTTGTAGCTAAAATGATTGATGTGAGTGGAAGGGGACCAGAACCAACAAAGGCTACACGTTTAGGAACCTGCACACAAATATCATAAAGCATGGAAGACTCCAATTTGCTAAGTTTGACGTAATTGGAATAGTAAGGGAAAGCCTTGATATGGTCAAGAGAGTTCTCATAAGATCCTATTAGAGTAGAGAAATGACTTTCTAAGAGACACTCTGCTTTCCCACAAAGCTTAATTAGTTTGGACCTAATGTCTTGAACTCTTGGACTCAATTTGTCAATGTCAAGGTCACATTGTGGTATACATAAGAGTACAAGCTGGGTGAAGAGAGAGTTGACATGCTTAGAGGGGCTTAGGTTTTCTAAGCTTGCAATCTTTTCATAGATCTCAGAGACCTTCTCTATCAGCAGCTCCTTTTGGCAAACCATGGAGACACAAGCTAAGTTACTGAGCAGAAGTTGCAGACAAAATTGGTCAAGTGATCCCCTCCAATGCTCCAAGGGAACTATTTATAGGGATGTGGGCTACAGAAAGTGATTTCTTCATTCCCCATTATAGCAATGGCCATTCACGGTATGGCACTTGAGATACTATTATGTTTATTATGATGGTTCATTATGAGATTAACTGGAAATATTGCTTCGGGACGAGGAGAACCGCAAACGGCCCTCAGCCAAAAAAAAAAAAAAATCGTCCAGAAGAATATATATATATATGTATAAAGTTCCCTTGATAAATTAATTTCTGATAAGATTACTATGATAAGATGTTGAAATCCAGCAGAATACACAAGGAATTGCAGCTGAAGGAAGGTGGACGAGAGCCAAGCCAAAAGGGCTAAATCCAAATGATCCCAGTCATGAAGCACTTAAGAGTAATGAGTCATGAGCACTACACAATTTTTTTGGTTATGGTGCGTCTAACTTTTTACTCTTGGACACCCCATAACCAAAACTGAAGTTGCAGTTGACATCCAACTGCTTGCTGACACCTCATTTAGTGTATCTGATTATAATGGAAAACTCGGACCTGTATTCCTGAAGTCCGTTGTGAAGGGGTCTGACTTACTATACGACTACTAATAATTCTTTGTAAAGCACTGTAATAAAGAAATACACCAGTCAAGCCCGTGAGCATATTATGTCGACATATTATGTTGTCATGAAAGCTTATCTTAAATATCAAATATTGTCTGCATATTTTACATTGGCTTCTCTCTTCCAAATTCAATAATGGGTAGCAACTCAGATCTCATTCATGTCTTTGTGGCTGTAATTGGATCAAAGCTGTCTGCTCTTCTTTCCTATTATTTAGATGAAAATATTTTCTTTTCACTCTGACTCTTGCTTTATGACAGAAAGCTGGACGTCGTAATTATGGCGCCACATAGACTTTGGCTGTATGTGGATGAGTTCTGAAACTTTGAAAGCATTTTCTGGTCTAACAGTCATCGAACAAAGAAGAAATGATTGAAGCAGAAGCAAGCTGAAAGAACTAACGTCTCACATTTGGCAAAGATCTTTCCTTATTGTTATCATGTTCTTACAATTTGGGGAAATGGAGACATTTTCTTTCAGAATAGAGCTTGGGAAGGGGATAGTTTTGCTTATTTGACGCAGTAAATCTATATCAGATAAGAAAACTATATAGGCTTTGCAATCATCACAAGAAATATGTTTATTAATTCAATTAAATCAATATAGCTTTCCCATTAACTCTAAGTTAATACTTTCAATAAACAGAAAAATTCGGAACGCAGATATATTTGTCAACCCTCTTGCACGTCGCTCAATGGCTTCAGGATTCTGGAGGGCTCATAAAGATGGCTAAAAGGGCTTGACCCAAATACGCAAAAGTAAAAGGTTAAGTTGTCAGTGTTTGGAAACTCAGATCTTGATGTGGCAACTCACCAGACTTAAGACCCAAAGTAAGAGTTTAGCCCACAGCCTCTTTCACTGTAAGGCGGTGGAGGGAAGCGGCTGAGTTTCATCTGTTTGTCTGACATGCCACATGGAACAGTACAGACCAAAGAAGCTTAAAGTACTTACTCGACCAGAGGATTACTACTCCCGCTCTTTATATTACGTGTTTGCCACTTATTTCAACCTGAGAAGGTGTGAAACAAGTCAACTACCTCTCCATTTAAAGCTTTGAACTTTCCAAACTTTTATACCTCACAAAACGAAGATAGGAAGAGTGGTATCAAAAAAGATGGAAGAAAAGAGTGGGATGATTGGGAAGTGGTTGAAGAAACACCTTCACCTCTACGTTGCTGCAACAAAACACACTTTTATACTCAGCATTCGTGACGGGTCAGTCGATCTCTCCAATTTTAAGAAATGGCTGGTATGGTTCCTCTACTTTGATTATGAACTAGGTCTGGGCATGTGTTACTGTTTGCCCATCTTTGATTGTTTCTGTTCTCATGTTTCTTCTGTGTTTGTGTAAATCCTATTTGTGTTTTTACTGAATGGCATCTGATAAGAATGGCAAAACATTTGATTGATCAGTTGATTGGAACATACGTAGTCGTCCTGTTTTAGGTGTCACATGTACTCCAATGACGTAGTGTGGATTTTGCAACTTACATAGTGCTTTGTCATTCACTGGCTTTGGTCCTGGACACTGTATTGATCACAAATCATTAAGAGTTGCAGGCACAGGATTATATATTTGTGAGAGAGTTTGTCCCTTTTGTGGCTAGCGTAATGATTAAAGCTTCCAAGACTTCGGATGATAAGAATGATATGGAAGCTATATTGGGTGGTTTGACCTCTCTAAATGATGAGATTGACTGGTTCAAGCAAGAGGCCTCAAAATGGAGTATTCCACTCTCTGGCACCATTGTTCATAAGGCAAACGAGAATTACTGCATGTGCGTTATCTCTTTGATACAATTGAATTTAAGAGGAGATAATTAGCTGATCCTATCAGTGTTCTGGTGCTATAGCTGCAGAATTCTCACCTTTAATTTGAATTTAAGTGGAGATAATTAGCTGATCAGTATCAGTGTTCTAATACTATAGCTGCTGAATTCTCACCTTTAATTTAGGTAGTTTAAGCTAACACTGAGTACTGCAAGTATTTGCAGGTTTCTGTCGAGTTTGATGTTACCAGAAGTCGAATATGCCGTGGCTATCACAGCATTTTGGGCCATTGAAGCTGTGTACCAAGAAAGCTTTGCCCATTGTCTGGAAGAAGATAACAATGTCTCTCAAGAATTACAAGAAACTTGCAAAAGATGGGGTAATGAAAAATTCGGCCATTACTGCCGCTCTCTTCAAAACATTGCAAATCGCTGTCTAGAGAAGGCACCAGACCACGTTTGTGCAAGGGCTGAAGTAGCATTCCAGCGTGTTCTTGAGCACGAAGTTGAGTTCTGGAACATGAGTCATGAAGGTGTTGGAAGGAGTACAGATATCGTGTAGATTTTATGTTTGCCCCCACATGTTTGTTATACAATTTCCTTTTTTACTGCGAAAGAGTATCAATTGGTGATAGCTTGTAGGCAACTAATGGCATAAAAGTGCCGTGCTGATCATAAAGTCGTTGCCTTTTTAGGTTCCTAATTTAGTTTTGCAAGAGAGTGGTTTCAAGTGCTCCTATTCCTGGGAGTGATGCTAATATTAATAATGGGGCTTTAACCAAACCTACTTTGGTGTGCTCTAATTAAGTAGTTGGAAGACTTCTTCCTATTTGGTCTTGTTCCGTGTACACTATTTCAGCTCGCTAAGTACTCATGCAACGTTAAGTTTCAACTGAATGAAAACATAAGGGGCTTAAACAATGTACCTTTCCATGTAATATATGACTTACTATTCAAACATGGATGCAGTTAAGATTGTCGGAATATGAGTATAACATCAAAGAGAAGGTTGCGGCGAGGACACAACAACCAAATTACAAAATTTTAATCAAGATCAGATAGGTGACAGTGAGTCTTCCCATGCTTTAAGACTCGACAGAAAAACACTAATTAAAGTCTATAATGGAATTATCATTAAGGTTATAATTTAAGAGGAGCAAATTGACGCGCATCTCAAGTTGAGTTGTCATAGTGGAAAGCAATCAAAGCATCACCAATAGAGGGAGACCAATGCACGATATAGGTTCAAGTTGGTTTACATTTTTTCGTAAGAGGAACTAGCCATACAACTGTAGCTAGTTACCTACTTCTTAAGCTACAATGTCCAATTTCAATCTAATAGGTTGAACCAACTCTGAATATTAGATTTATACCTTTTACACTTGCTTTTTACTGGTCTAGGCGAAGCTCAACCAGTTTGATCATCATCATTGATGTTGTAATCCATCAGTGACGTGTAACCCTCAGAATTAATTGGTGTATAAAGAATCACCATGAGAGAGAATTTCCTCTACTTTTTTTTTGTCAAGCCACGTCTGACAGGGAGCAGATCTGCTGTTCCCAAATTGCTGGGTCCTGTTGTGCCTTTAAGATCCTAGCCATCTAATTTATTATAATGAATGACTGAGATTTATTCAGGCACAGCAATTCGGGAACAGCAAACATGTTTCTCCTCTGACATTCCTTTTCTTGTTAACCAACTTTTGAAAAGAAAAAAAAAAGCCACCCACATCCTTTGTTAGTTCTCTTGTCTTTTAAGATATGAAACGAGATGCAGCTCCTTATTCTCCTCTATATTAAGCAACTTCAAATCTCCAAGAGGTTCCTCCTTTCTCCACCTTTGAATTCCTTAAGCTACCTAGACCATTATAGAACCTCTCCTTTCTTGGAAACCAGACTCCATTCTATCTAAAATGCTTTTGGAGCTCCTCCAACTATTCCTTAACCAAAAGATGAGTGTGCTTGTTTGGTGGGTATGAGAAGAGAAGAATGAGTATGAAATAAAAAATAAAGCTTGATAAGAGGTTATGATTAAATGACTTCTACTTTCATTCCTTACTTTTGGGCATTGCTCCATTCCTCTCCATTATGAGAGGAATGGGAGTCATTCCTAACTTTCCCACCATTATTTATTCCTATCCTATGACCAAAAACAATGTGTGATTTTTTTTGGTTTATTAAGGTTTGGTATTCTTTAACTAATATGATTATTAATTAATTAATTATAATATAATTAATTAAAATATAATTTATTCATTAATTAAAATATTGTAAT
>JAOQMQ010000195.1:15948937-15959033 GCA_027563845.1 Erythroxylum subrotundum | reverse complement strand
TATAAGTACATATTATGAGTATTGGCAAAGTTGTCAAATGTGATGTTATTTAGAAAAAGGTATATGAATTGATGCGAAGATTATTCATATATTTTGATTATACATATTATGAGTATTGGTAAAGTTGTCAAATGTGATGTTATTTAGAGAAAGGTATACGAATTAATGCGAAGATTAACTCTTGAGTAGTTGCAGGGGGTTGTTGACATGAGATTTGGTGAAATCAGAGAGAAAGAGAGGTTTTGAGCAAGGAAGGACATATGCTACTGATTGTGTAATGGCTTTAATTTAGATGGGTTATTATTGAAAATAAAGAAGGGTTAAGTCAAAGAGATTAGTTATGATAGTGAGGCGTGGATCGTGAGAGTTCTAAATATAGCAAAAAACGATTACTCAAAAGAGTCAATGAGGTAATATATTGAGGTTTTGAGAAGAGTACGAAGTTAGTGACCATCAAATAGTGATTTGGTATGCATCGGAGAAAGTTAAGGACGCATGGATAAAGGAATATTTTTGGTGAAACTCCTTTATATGTTGAATGTATTTTTTTTTTCCAAATGCAAATCAAGTTATTAACACACAGTTTTTAGATACCATAGTAAATGTTAAAGATTGCGAGCAACTTGGTTGAGGACATTTTGTACTGATCCATCTTTACAAGTATGCTTTTAGCGTCTATCAAATTATAGAGGTCAAAGGTATTGTGTCTTATATGGGTGCATGCGTAGTTGTATTCATAGTGAGTTATGTCTCTTGCCGATCAAAATTGTCAATAAATATGTAGAACTGTACATAATGTGTAATTAATAAAATATGAATTTAATTTATTATTTATTTGCACATGTGTTTTTATCTGGATAGGTTACGTAAGAACAAGACCATCTTTTTAAGCGGAGGAAGATGGTAAAGATTACAACTTAGAATGATGTCGGCATAGATAAGGTTCTGGATGCTAACATGGTATCAAAACAGGAGAATAGGAAGGTTAAATGTAATGTTATTGTTAGGATTTTTGTGTAACATTTTAAAATAATGTTTGGGAAGAGTTTAATTGATTTATATATTAACCTATCTTATATATAGAGGGTAATTACAATAGGAGGCAATAAGGAAAGTAAGGAGGGTTTTAGGGAAGGAGATGCTATAAAGGTAATAAGTTGCTAAGTTGTTGGGAACGTATATGTCAATCACTTTTGGTTTATGTATAAATAGTTGACATTTTAGCTCAAAACAGGGAAGAGAAGAAGTTCTAAGGTATGATGAGGTACCAATAACAAAGAATATAAGAGAGCAACAAGTTCAAAGACATGAGGAGATGTCAATGACATACCAAAAAAATGTATGTCTTTAGGTGAGATAAGTCTCTAGTAATTGAGGAGAATAAGATTGAGGTTATTCCTAGGCATTAAGAGATGATAACATAGGATTAGAGTAAGAAGATGACGTGTAAAAGAGTGGTATATCTTGAAAAAGTATTTGATGTATTTGGATTATTATATATATAATTTTAGGCATTTTAAATTAAATGTAGGCACCAAAGAAGAGTTGGGGCCACGAAAAGAGGTTGATGATGGATGTGGAGGATAATAAACAGAAAGAGGTAGAAGAGATAAAAAGAAAAGACGTAAATGAGGAGGTAAGCTTAAATCATTTAAAACTTATCAAACACGTGTATTTGTACAAACAATTTTGATAACACAAATATTAAACTTTATAAAATGAGGATAAATATTTTGTTTCATCTAGAGGCATGCATTGGTGATGTAACACAACTAAAGTTAACAAAAATTGTGAAAAAAAATCTTTGTTTTATAGTAAAATTTGAACTTTAGAGTTTATACATGTAAAATTCTTTCAAAGAAAAACTACATCGAAGATAAGGTATGTGTGTTAATTTTCATGCTTATATTAATATTGGTTCATATGTTTGTTGTTATTTTTTCAGGTTGTATCATTTAACATTAAATTTTTTTTGGTGTAATTGTTCTTGTAAGTTTATTGACAACAAAATTATTCGAAACATTAGGTTTGAGTTGACATTTAGTGACTTTTTTCATATTTTAAGCTTGGGAATCAGTTAATAGCATAATGAATAAATGTGAAAATTAAAATAAAGTAATTTTAAATTTTCTTTACAATGTTATAAGTCTTTATGTATATCTTATCTTATGCATTTTGTTAGCAAATTTTTATCAATATAAAGTGCGGTTCTTGGAGTTTGTTTGGATATTTACATAATGTACTCAATGTTCACAGTGAGTAATCTTCGTATCTTAGTTTATGAAAAGAAGGATAATAAATGTTATGGTGGAATTGGAATTCATGTTGTAACTTTATTAGGTAGATATAAACTAACTATTGGAGTAAAACTTGGACAAATCTTTATTGACTATTGATTTCTTATATGCGAGGAATATTGGTAGGAATTTAGATATTAGCATTGATGTATGTATAAATACTCGGGTATATGTCTTATCCTTGTTTTATATTTCTTAGAAATACTTTATTTTGTGAAATAATGGTTTAGATAATGATTTGGACTTAAATATTTTTTTTATTTGGTGGTGTTGTTACATTTCATTGAAAATATGGAAGGTGAGGATATTCAACTTAGATCATAATGATGACAGTATTAACTAAAACCTAAGAGGAGCAATGGAAGGTTGTAACTTGGTTTGTAATGTTTGGGATAAGAAAAGATCCCATTGCATTTTGTTATAATGTAAGCAAATTTTGTTTATAGCTGTAGACACATGCTTTGTGGCAGGTGATAGTGTCACTTAGTTTGCAATGCAATATTATAGTTTTTTGGTACATATTTCCTAATTTTTATATAGAAGAACTCCTAGAGAAAGAGAACAAATACGAATAATATTTTTGTAAAAATATTAGTTTGAATGCAATATTGATTTTTTTCATTTCTACATTGTTATTAAGTTTAATTATGGAGATTGAATAATATTTTGATTAATTTCATTATTGTTGTAAGAAATAATAATTGTTGTATTTACATATATTTTCCTTGTAATTTTGATACAAAGATTGATCACCATGATCAAAATTACAGTAGGTTCGTGTGTTTATGTTGAATATATATTTAATATGTAACAAGTTGTTGACACGTATGAAATGTAATGGAAGCATTTTTATAACCAAGTGAAGTTTAAGTGATTATAACCCATTGTGCCATCAATCCCTTCCTCCTATGACTAAACCATGAATAAAAACACTCACATAAAAGACCATTTCAAGATTATTTGCAATTTAATTATTATGGTAAAGATTGTGGTTTAAAAAGTAATATGAGGATTATTTTAATAATGAAATATCATATCTTATTTTCATTTTTTCATATGGTCTATCAGAAACAACCTATCTACCAATTAAAGGTATAGTTGCATACTTCTGGACCTTCCTAGACCTCATTTTTAGCGAAACTTCTATTGGGATATTGTTTTTGACGTTGTAAATTTAACTATATATCTATAAGGATGTTTTATGAACTTAATTGAATTTATGGTCAATTATATGGTTGTCATTTTCAAATAAATGCGAAATGGATATTGTTATAATATTAATTGATATTATAACTCATCTTCATTAATATACTATTTTGGTAAAATAATGTAATTAACATATATACTCGTAGTCAATAGTTTAAAGTTCACAAAGCCATACTCTAAATATCACCTTAAAAAACAAAACTAGAACTTTAATGAAAAATATCAATACTATTTGTTAAAAAAACTTTCCCTTTATATTAGAAATTCCTTGATAACAAAACAATTCGATTTATATATCAAATACCAAAATTCTATCCAAAAAATTACCACTATGATCACTCTATTTTACAAATAGCATAACCCTAAACAAACATTACTATCACTGTAGTTAAAGAATACTAGTACTATATACACAAATTACCACCACTTATCTTAAAAACAATTTAACTTAACACCTAAAAAAACAATACCTTATATAAGAAATAACAACATTATAATGAAAAATATTAGTACTATGTACAAAAATACCATTTTTCAGGGTTTCCCTGAATTTGAAAGTTATCATTTAGTAAGTTTCCATACTAAGGCTCAATCCAATTAAGTCCATAGCGTCTACCAATTTCGCCATATCCCCCATTCCCTTTTTTTTAGATTAAGACTTTTTGTGCCTTTCTCTTTTTCTTTCATTTCTATTCTACTGGTTCTAGTTCTAACTCTTTAGTGAAGCTAGTCTGGAGTAGTGAACTTTATTCTTAGTAAATGTACGTGTGTGAGGAACTCTATGAAAACAATATCACCACAATGTATAAAAAATGTGATACTTAATTTTGCAAATACCACTTGACAAGATTAAAAAAAATACTATCTCCTTATCTAAAAAAGTCACTAATCCTCTTAATAAAAAATACTAATACTCTATACACAATATAGAACCGCCTTTTACAAAGAAAACCTTTTGGTCAAACTTGAAAAGATACACAGGTTTTAGTACGATTTTTAGTTGGACCGTGTTATTATGTTCTAAAACATTACTTGAGAAGGACACAATTTGCTACATACATGTATACTAAACTATGTTAATGATAACTTTTATATGAATACAGATTAACACATAAGCATATACTAAATTGAGTTTATGATAGATTTTTATAATGAACACAATTTAGTACAGTACATGCTCATATGTCTAATCGTTTTCATAAAAGATTTTTGATTAGACACAAGTGAACTCCTATGTTCCAAACCTTGTCTATAAAAGGGCTTTTCAGTTAACATAGCTTGTCTTATGCATGTTTTCCAAATAGTATTCATAAATTGTTTCATAATGAAACATTGTTTAGTACACGTAGATGTGGTCAACTATGTCCATAATAATTTAACAAAGATTTATAATTCTTTATGAAAACGGCTGGTAATATGCCCATATGTTCAAAATTGTTAAAGCTTTCTAAAATCCCTTTTGTGCTTTGACCCTAAATCTATTCCTATTAAAAATATTCTTCCTTTTATAAAAGGATGAGTAGACAAACATCATCAAGAAAGGGTAAATGTGTATAAAAGAGATGGGCATCTGCATATAATGAATTTCGATTTTCTTATAAGAGTGAATATCCAATGCTACATTTCACCAATGTAGTTCATTTAGAATGGTAACAAAATCTAATAACTAGACCTTTTGAACTAAGCAAAAATGTGGAGTTGTATTCTCTAATGGAAATTGGTTTGTCTATAGAGGTGGTATAAATGGTTGAGAAAGTAAGGTAGATAAAATTGTTCTCTATTCTTGAAGATATTTGTAAGGAGTTTTTTACAGTTTTGTTAACATTCAAGGTGAATATAAATGTAGTTTAAGATGAGGTTTATTTTTTAGATTGGTAGTGTGGCTTTCTCAATGTCAATTACGTAATTTAAAGTGAATCATGGGTTTTATCTACCTAATTTTGTGTAAGTAGTAAATTACTTAACATTTTTCACTAACTTCCTTAAAGACTCATCTATATTTTTTTAATCCAGGTGTAGTTTATCACACAAAACCACTACTACTTTCTAACTAGAATGAAGAACTCACAAATAAAATCATCTTTTATAAGATTTTTTTATCAATCAATTATACATTTTATTTTAGGTAGGAGGGAGTGTACAAGGGTAATGACACTCTATAATTTTTTCTATCTATGAGGCTTAATATAGGATCGATATTGTAACTTAGCTTACTATTTTTTCTTCCAATTATTTACAAATTATGGTCGCTAAAAAGAAGGGGTGGTATGCATTAGGTCTTATATAACACGCTAGCAAAGAACCTCTGGGTATTTTCTCACCTTCCTTAGATGACCATTGCATATAGAATTGCTAGCTTTGACCTTCAAGTATTGAGGCACATGGGCTTAGTAAAAAAGGATAAGGGGAGATATATTTTAGTTGTTAATAGGGGTGAGCATTATTCGGGCCGGCCCGATTACCCGGTCAGGCCCGAATTAATTCAGGTAATAAAATGCTAAAATACGGGTAAATCGGGTCGGGCCGGGTATTAACTGAATTGTTTTCAGTTTGGGACGGGTAACTCTGAAAAAAATTCAGGTTACCCGATTACCCGAATTAGGTTTAAAAGAATTATGAAATGAGATATGAGAATGTAATTCAAGTATTTGTTTAAGTTTGTATCAACTATTTGTTTTGTTTTATGTCTCTCAAATGAGATATGAGAATGTAATTCAAGTATTTAGTTATTTTGTGTAATTTTTGAAAGAGAACCAAACAAAATTTCGAGTAACCCAAAATTACCCGAATTACCCAATCGGGCTGGGTAAGTTCGGGTAATGAAATTTTGGGTTTGGGCCGGGTAAGATGGAAAAAATTTTGGGTGATTCGGGCTTTACCCAAACAGTGAAAATTTGGCACAATTAGCCTGCATGCTCACCCCTAGTTTTTGAATAGGTCGATGAGTTTGATAATGATGAGCATGAAATGACAATTCACTGGCCACCACTAGTTAGTTAGCAATAAGAGGGATAGATGTCAAAACTTAAGAATTTTTATCCGTTGCTTCTACAGTCAATATGGGAGAATATACAAATTGCTTAAGTTATATTGCTGTAATAGTGGACCATGATCATATATAAATTAAGGAATCAATGAAAAAATTTTAAATAGATATAAGAAATCTAAGAGGATCAAGATGAGAAGTTGGACTAGATAGAGGGTAAAATGTGTCATTATTTCATTAATGTTGGATATGAGGTGCCACCCATGCCTTTTTGTACTTCATCTTTAAAGGAGAAACCTTAAGAGAGTGCTCTTAATGACACCACAAGAAGATGAATAAGATTGATTTTTTCTTCTTGTAGATAACCCTTATATTAAAAATGTTCTCTAACTATGAGATAATTTTCTTATGTTTTCATCTTGATTGACGTAGTTGTAGCTACAAACTTATTATTGATTTTTCATTTTTGATTATAGATTCAAGTTATAGATTACACTATTTATATTGGAATAAAGATGAAAAGGTAAGGATAGTTATTAATCAAGGAAAAGAAATAAATAGAATTAAGATACTCTATTATCTTAAATTTTGGATTCAACTATTGCATTTATGATATTTACGAATAAGGAGCCTTAGAACCTTCCAATACATATAACAAGACATCAACACTAATACAATATGGAAAATAGATAGAACCTTCCTTAGACTTGACCATTTGGACCTTGTTTTGATAAAAGAATTAGGAATTTCATTCTTATAAGTGACAAGACTTGGGATATCTTGGGAATGGAGTGATTAGTCACTTTTAATCCTTCAATAAACTCTAAGAAGGTTTTACTTCTATAGTGGCTCATTGACCATATGGATTTTGAACAATATAATCAGGTGTATAGGGTGTCTTAATTAATCACTCTAAATGAATTCGAGGACCACCAGTTTGTCTTATTCATAACCATAAATATAAGAACAGAGAAATAAGATAGAGATAGAAGCATTAATAAGTAATTAAATAGTATAAAATTAAGAATAAATCAATAATAAACATGAGAGTATCTCACTAAAGAATCAGTTATATTTTGATATTAGAACAAGTAAAGAAATACTCCATTATATGCTTTAAAAAAGAGGTTAGGTCATATACATAGGGATGTAAAAAATGGATGAAAAAAGGAAATCAATTACACTCCTATCACAATAAATGAATGTACTATATTATAAAAAATCCTTATATAATAATTCATCCAACAATAATGTGTTTGGTTCATTGTAATTTTTTTTTTGGAAGACAAGGATCACACTTTTATCATATTAGTTCCTTTAATAATGACGTAACAATATAGAATAAACTTATAGCTATACAACTATGTCAACTATGTAGTAATATAGAGAAATCAGGAGCATATAAAACAATATTAGCTAAAAGATCGTTAACATCAAGTATAAACAACTCTTTTTAACATACACAATAAATTGAATCTTTGGTAACTCTACTTCTGAGTTCAAACCAGCATTTATCTCTAGGCATGAATCCTTTTCAGTTGACCTAATCATTTGCACTGGATTATTTCTCTCACCATTTATATGGGCATTCATATCCTCTTTCTTCTTATCTTCTTCTTCTCCTTTAGTGTTTCTAGTTTTCCCAAATTAACATTGCTTGGTTTTCTTCTTCTCTTTTTCCTCTCATTTAGTGTTTTTAACTCTCCCAAAATGACATTAATTAGTTTCTTTCTTCTTTACTCCATCTCTAAATGCATATTAGATTCTAAAGATGCATCAACCCTTTGTAGCTTTGATTCTAAGTTTAGATAAACATTTTCCATTAAGCAAGAATTCCATTTGATGGAAATAATCCTTTCCTTTGGATTATTTCCTTAGCATTTAAATAAGCATTCTTGACTTTTTGTCATCTTCTCTTCTTCCTCCCCTATTATATTTCTAATTATCCCAATTTGACATTTTTTAGGTTTTCCTTTGATGCATTAGTAACACAAGAATTCTCTATTCTAGAGTCTCCACAAACTAAACCTACTCAATATGCACAAATATATCGTTTTTAAGATTGCTTAGTTTTTTATTATTGAGCAATTGTTGTTAAATGAAATAATAATAAATGGAACTACTTATCTAATAAAATTAGTAACATAAACAACACAAGCCCAAGAAAAGAAAAAAGAAAAAGTACTTAAGAAAGTAAAGAGGAGTAAAAGGAGAGAATATGGAGAGACATAAAAATATGAGTAAGAGTTGGAAGTGTTTTATGGCTATATATTCTTTTCATAAAGTTAGTTTTGATCAAGAGTAAACACAGTAAAAGAACTTTTCCACTCTATCTTAAGTTTTGTGTCTTAGCCCTTCACTTGCCTATCTCAGTGAAATAATGGGTATTTAAGGAAAAAAAAGGCTAGGAAAATTTTAAAGGAAAATACATTAAAAATGAATAGAAAATGATGGGAAAGGAAAGTTAGAATACAAGAGATCATTCATATTAAGCACTATGAAGGGTAAAGCGGGAGAATTGATATCACACTAAATGAAAAAGACAATTCATAAAATATTTTGATTTAAAATTAGAGGCAAATGACTAATTAACATACCATAAATGTATAAAAATAAGTATCACCTTTACTTTAATATGTAAATACCACGACTAAGTATAACTAATATCATTAGACCATAAAAACATACCATAATCCCATATAAATAATACCACACCTCTATCCAAAAAATTCATCATAATAAACAAATAAGTGCTATCTTTAATAATTAAATACCATATCTGAGTACAAATAATATCATGACTCGGTACATATAATACCATCACTTAATATAAACAATACATCTCTATATAAAAATATCATAATAATAAATTGAAAAGTATCACCTGACTTTAATATTTAAATACCATATTTGAGTAAAGACAATACCATGGTGTATACAAATAATACCATCAATTAATACAAATAATACTAAGCCTCTATACGAAAAATAATACTACAGTAATAAACAAATAAGTACTACTTTTACTTTAGTATGTAAATACCACATCTAAATACAAACAATACCATGACTCTATATAACCAATATCATGACTAAAAAAAACAAAACCATGACTTTATAGAACCAAGATCATAACTCTAAAAAGAACAATACCATGACTCCTTATAAACAATACTAATTGTAAAAATATTCCATTTACTATTGTCTATTATAAGATGGTAATTTCTAGAATAATGGAAAAGGCTACATTTAGGATATTCATTAATGTTATTCCCTATTTCCATTAACACAACATTCCTAGTAAAATATTATAACTGACAAATAAAAAAACTTTAGTCAATCATTTCTAAGACCACACCTTCTTTAAAAAAAATGCACAACATTTAAAAAAATGCCACTACTTTAATAAAGAAATACCACAAGTCTTTAGAAAAATTGTTGGCCCCTAAATTTTTTTTTTATTATTATTAAGCATGATTTGATTAATTAGAGGTCTTAATGAATTAAATTAAGTTGGCATTAATTAGTATGGTAGCATTAATTATGTTAAGTGACATGAGTTAGTATGAATTAAATTGAATTAAAGAGGAATGATGGGCTTATGGGC